>OMLC01083050.1:0-22836 GCA_900302585.1 Regalecus glesne
GTTCAAGTATCTGGGGGTCTTGTTCTCAAGTGAGGGGAGAATGGAGCATGAGTTGGACCAGAGAATTGGAGCTGCTGGAGCAGTATTGTGCTCCCTTTACCAAACCATTGTTACCAAGAGAGAACTGAGCCAGAAGGCAAAGCTTTCAATCTACCGGTCAATGTTTGTGCCCACTCTCTCCTATGGCCATGAAAGCTGGGTCATGACTGAAAGAACAAGATCACGGATACAAGCAGCTGAGATGAGGTTTCTTAGGAGGGTGTCTGGTGTCTCCCTTAGAGACAGGGTGAGAAGTTCAGACATACATGAGGGACTCAGAGTAGAGCCGCTGGTCCTACAAATAGAAAGGAGCCAGTTGAGGTGGTTCGGGCATCTAGTAAGGATGCCACCTGATCGTCTTCCAAAGGAGGTTTTTCAGGCACATCCAGCTGGGAGAAGGCCACGGGGTAGACCAAGGACCAGATGGAGGGATTATATCTCCACACTGGCCTGGGAACACCTTGAGATTCCCTAATCAGAGCTAGTGGATGTTGCAAGGTAAAGGAAAGCTTGGAGGTCCTGGCTGAAATCTGCTACCTCCACGACCCCACACCTGATGAGGTTGACTATGGATGGATGGATGGAATTATATAACAGTGATAGTATAATCAAGAGTATGTGAAAACTGTATAGCATAGAATTTATTAGTATAGTATAGTAATATTACTATATTTATTGATGTTTAAATCTGTGTACTATTACTTTGCAAAGTAATATTAGCATAGACATATAATCTAATTTGTATATTAGCATAATTAGTATCAAAATGTACGATTAATAATCACAAGTGTAGATTCCAGTGATTTATCTACTCAATTAGCATGTATCCACAAAAATCCCAGTTCCCCGTGAAAAAACAGGGATTCTAACCCATTCTGAGTTTCTCAGGTTAACAAATTCAACTGGGAGGAGTGAGCTACATTGTAAATCACCTTGTCTGAGTTGATGAAGTCTTTTTTGCTGATAGGAGCATCATTTTCTCCTCCGGTCAACTCCAGGATGTCCCTCACGTCTGCACCAGTGGCCATGGCTGTAAATCTGCTATAATATTGCTTTTTAAATTGTGTATGAGCCGATTCGCCCAGCGTATACACGTAGAATTAACTCAAATAATCCCAGTAGTGGTACCGCTCTCCGGTAGCTAACTCAATCCATGGAGTCCTGGACGGCGGTGATTCATAGGTTATCAGCTAATACTCACAGATCTGACCGATAGCCAGGGTTGAAGTTTCATTTAATGATTCAAATATTACAACGAGTTATATTCTGCATCGCGGAGATTATTGGAACCGAGACCAACTGAACTGATAACCATGTAGCTTCTACTTCTTCTTCGTCTACTACATACTCTTCTTCCACGGATCTTTTGCTATTGCGTCGTCCGTTCATTCTAACGGTGGTTGACAGCTCTAAGGCCATCTATTGGTCAATACTGGAAATTACAGCAAGATAGTTAATTGTATGTGACTGTACAGACAGCTTTCCGTACTTCTGCATCATGTGGAGAGATTGCTGATCATTAATCTAATAGCACGCCAAGACTATTTTACGTCTTCCTCTTTTTCACACATGCTAGACTCACTCTTCTCAACACTCTTTCTCCTACATTCCTTCAGTGTATAAACTCAGGGACTTCCAATGTTAATCCAGTCCGGGTTACTCTGGTGGATTTACTTCATCTCTATATGCTTGCCCCCGTCTTCATTGGTTCCCTGTACTACCAAGTACTTGTTTATGCTGCAGGGCCAGTTGTTGTGGGTTCGAACCCACAACAGGGCATTAGGAAAGGCCTTAATCTCCCATGCTCCATGTGAATCCGTATCCACCCTCATAATCTGGGGACTAATCTTGACACACACAAAAATTGACCTCTGTAAAGTGTGGGTTAGGCAAGAAGAATGATCATATCCTGAGAAGGGAAGGAGGATAGTAAGTCTGTGTGTTTGACCTGTGAAGGGAAGTTGCCAATAAGAGAATACCATGTGTGTGTGCAACACAGGGTGAGGCCAGATGAGAGAGCTCCTCTCGGATGTCAAGAATATGGACCTGTTGTGGCAGTATGTAATGGAGTCACAAGATGTAGGAAGGACGGCTGCAGTGTGGATGACTATGAAGGCAAGAGACTGCCAGTAAAGTGCAAGGAAGTCACACAGTCAGCACGGTGTCCCAGAATCAAGGAAGAGAAATTGAATAAGATGCTCTCCCAACAGCAGCTGGAACTGGAACTCAGCCCGTCACGATTGACTTTGCAAGATTAAGGGCTAGTGTAAAATAGCAGATGACATATCGAGCCATTTTCAAAGGATTAAGTGCCAATTTTTTTAAATTTGGAAAGATATGTGTCAATGGTAAGACCAGCATTGATACTTTTTCTCACCATGCTGTCATATTTACTCAGTTTAGGGCTCCAAATATATAGTTTTAGTGCTCCCTTAGGTAATCTTCAGGTCCTTTGGGTGATTGAACTGAGTCAACAAACACCTGGAAGTAACAAAAACGATACTCCTGACCAGCAGATGACGCTGTTCTCACTATTTTCCAATCCGCAAAAACATGTAGTAATGAAGATAGCAAGGGCATGCTGGGAATTGTGGGAGGAGTTACATCAAAGATGGCGGCGACCCCGGTCGGACGCGTCTTGACGCTTTGCAAGCAGTTTCAAAACGTTTTGAGGATCTCTTCTGCATTAAAACCTGCTCATCACAATGTTCTCAGCTTGACCAAACGGCCCTCTTATGTTTCAAGGTAAGCTAGTGCAGCATATGAAATATTGTAACGATGAAATAGGATACAGTACTGTGTCTTGTGCTCTGTGAGTGACACCTCCCCTGCTACACATTTTCATTCATTATGAAGTGTGTCGAAAAATAGGAATTAAAAAAAGATTCACCTATCAGTCCCACAAGGGTAAATTTGGACTTTTCTGCATTTTAACCCATCCTATTGTATAGGAGCAGAGAGCTGTCACCGTATGGTGTTCGGAGAGCAGTTGGGGGGCTCAGTATCTTGCTCAAGGACACCTCGACATGGTTTCTGCAGGGCCGGGGATCGAACCTGTAACTTTCCGATTTTCAGACAACCGCTCTACCCACTGAGCTATGCCGCCCATATAAATGTCACAAAACAGTTCGTGCATACTTTACATTATTCTAGAACCTTTTCCAAAGCATGCCACCGTTTTCCAGATACCTAGAATGCGCGTACCCTGCCTTCAACCCTCCAGACACCCATCCGTTTACTATCATGGTAAATAGTAAATGGGCTTGTTCTTAAAAAGCCCTCTAATAATCTAACGACCACTCAATGCGCTTTACAATGAATGCCTCACATGTACCAAGCGACGCGGCGTTTCCATTCATTTCAGGTAGCGCTGAGATATCATTCTATATGGGGGTTTACTGTCCTTCAATTGGTGCAGTATCTAGATGGAATCAGGAAACGTCTATATAATGCCATGCATTGCCATGCATCTAAATTAATAGCAAATAGAATCTATTACTTCACATGCACTTGAAAATACTCCACTACAAGAATGAGGTCAATACCCACATAGCAAAATGTGGTTGAGTCAACGTTGAATGGTTAGGCAGAAATATTGAATAAACATTGAAACCTGAAAAGAAACAGGCAAACCGTATAGATTCAATATTGGCGTTTCAATCGTTAAATTTACCACAACACAACTCATTTGACTCGGTGTTGATCCACCTTCAGTCTTCAACCTTAACCAAAATCAACCTTTATTACCAAAATTCAATGTTGAATTAATATCCTTTGCTATCTGGGTAATGTTTTCGGACTGTTTGATAACTGCTTTTTGTTTGTTATTATACTTATTATTATCAAGGATGATTTATGACAGAAGGGTACCTGCAAGAGTGAAAGGGAAGGTTTACAAGATGGTGATGAGACCAGCTATGTTGTCTGGTGTGGAGACAGTAGCACTGAGACAGACAGACAGGAGGTGGAACTGGAGGTA
The DNA here is from genome assembly GCA_900302585.1 of Regalecus glesne. Classification (NCBI taxonomy): domain Eukaryota; kingdom Metazoa; phylum Chordata; class Actinopteri; order Lampriformes; family Regalecidae; genus Regalecus; species Regalecus glesne. Next base: position 4,019 of record OMLC01083050.1, read on the forward strand.
GCAGAGCTGAAGATCCTAAGATTTACATTGGGAGTGATGAAGAAGGACAAGATTAAGAATGGGCATATTAGAGGAACAGCTCAGGTTGAAGAGGATTTGGACATGGGTTTGAATCCATTGTGTGATGTCAGGGAGGATATCTGGCCTTTAATTCCTCACACCTGCCCTGAGATGGGATGGTGACCTGTCCTAGGGGTTTCTCCTCCTTCTGTCCAATGAGTCCTGGGATTGGCACCAGTAGCTCCACGATCTAACTTCAGAGAAGCAGTTGACATTGTCTTAAGCACTTTGTAGTAAATGGGCAGGAACATGCAAAAACACCAGTGTGGACTTTTTAAAAAATGTTCTAATGTGACCTGACTTTATAATGCATCCACCAGGCAAAGTTCTCTTCTGGCTGTCTCATCTTGGCACAGCCATTTGAATACACCAAGTAAATGTCAGTTTATCCACACCACCATCAGCAGACCAGGTCTTGATGAATTTTTTGACCATACTGAGAACTGGGGAGAGTCCACGGTGAAATCAGGTAATTTCAATAAAGTACAACACTTATAAAACCAAAGTGTTAAAAAATGGGGTCATGATCTAAGAGCCTTATCCAAACCTTAAACGTGTCCCTGTTTGTCTGTAATGAACGCAGGTGGGCCGTGGACTGCAAAACTACTCAGAGCCAAAAGCAATGAAGATTTGCACAAACTCTGGTAAGTGAAGAGATGGTTTTTTTTTGCCATGCTATGGTGTGTTTACAGTCACCCTTCATCTGAACAATGAAATCTCATCCATGTTTTTCAACAATTTAGATGGCTTTGAATAATCTGGTGAGCTCCAACTACAATTGTAATCAGTCCATACACATTGACAAAAGAATATCATATCAGAGCATTCAGTGTACACCCAGTAATGTTACACTCATACACTTTACTCATACATGCTCATCTTGAAGTAATGCGGTAATGCTACTAGATCTTGAGTCATCAAATTGCCATAACTGACTTGTGGTCATGCCGGTACCAGCCACTTGATTCATACATCACAGCAAGATGACTTTTCACATCTGTTAAAGGCTATGCATGTTAAAACATAAGAGATTCCTTTATTACTCACACAGGGGGAAATTGTTGCGTTACAACAGCAAAGTGGAAAGCACATCAGAGGCATAAAATCTAAGGCAAATATACAATAGCAATTTAAACAAGGGGGAAATATGAACGGTATATTCAGTATTTACATGGATAATGCCCAATGATAACATTTCTGATCCTACTTTAGGTATGTGCTCTTAAAAGAGAAGAACATGCTGCTTACCATTGAGCAGGAGTCAAGAAGACAGAGGGTTCAGATGCCCAGTCCAGAGAGAATAAAAAAGGTGGGTCAGGTGTTGACTAACAATTTCTGTACAGAATCAGTCTATTGCAGAGGACTAACTGAAGAGAGGACGTATTCAGACTGTTATAGATTCAAGTAGTAGAACTGTAAGGGTTAGATTCCCTCAGATGGCCAGGGGCTCCTCCTGAACTTCACAATCATGTCCACAGTTTCAAGCATGTTCAGCTCAATTGTTGTGGCCGCACCAGAGGGTCACTTTAAGAATGAAGTTTACATATTGTTCATCAGAAAAAACGATTGGCTGAGTTAAATCATTCTGCTGTGGTGTTTGCCAGGTGGAGAGGTCCATGAAAAGGATGGAGACTGTGATCAATGAGAGAGAGACAGCCCTTCGTCTGCTGCAGACCGGCCGTGAAAAAGCCAGACCGGGAGACTGGAGGAGGGATGTGTTTGGATATGTCTTCTGGTGAGGAGGCAGACTGTCATGTACACTGCATCTCATGAGCACTGAGAATTACAATAACTTTTAAGTTTTACTTTAAATCAACACTTTCTACGGTTTCATTTGGGAAAAGCCTCCAGAGAAACTCCGCTGAATGAAATAAAAGAAATTCTAGTGGATGGTTTGACTGATGTGGATGTTGTCTTTTTATATGCCAGGAAATCCTTCAGGGAGCACCCCATCCCCTGGTACCTGAACACAAGATGCAAGCGGAGGAAGTACTACACACCAAAATTTGTTGAACCATATGTGAGGTGAGAAAAATCACTCCGGTGCAACTTTTTTTTCCCCCCATGTAAATGATCAGAGACAGTTCAGTTACATGGCATGCTGACCTTGAACAAAAAGTTTGTCTAGTCCTTCTCACAGGAAAAGTTCAGAGCCGGCCATTATTAATTCCTACTGACTCCTGGTCATTTCTTAAGAGTTAAGCCGCTGTTGCTCAGGGGTAGAATGTGCTCTTTGGGAACTAATGAGCTAGAGGCTGCAGTTTCAAACTTACCATTGGGCACCAGGAATAGCATCCTGCCTTAATCTCCCATGGTTGCCCTGGGATGGACTGGTGTCTGTGCAGGGTATCACTGTGCCTTCTGCCCAATGAGGATTTGGATAGGCTCCAGTAGATCCACAACCCGACTTTGGATAAGCAGTTGATGATCATATGACAATAATCAAACTTTTTTTAAAAATCCTTTACAACATGGTGTTCTTTTGTCTTTATCATGAATCACGTTGAGACAAATTTCCCAGTGCAAGCATTCCTTGGCTAATGTCTTGATATAGAAGCCCCTTTCAGTCGCCCTAAAGTCACTTTTGGTCTTTCAGGCTCCGTATAGAGAAGTACCTCCGTGCAAAGACCAGGAAGGCCAACCTGGAGAAGAAGAAATTGGTTCTGCTCAAGGAGAAGTTTCCAAAGATGAAGGTCGCTGCCTGATGGAAAGCAGTGCCAGTCTCATCCTTTTACAAATAAGAGGCTTGTGGTGGGTTACTGCACTTGGGCCTGCGTCTGTCCATCCACAATCTATTTGACTGTATTGGTTCTGCCAACAGAGTTCAGATGTAATTGTATTTGTTCAGTCATGTCTTTCCCCATCAAACATATGACTGACAAGACATATTTGTTGTATCTTCTGTATTGTAACATATAAAAAGTACATTGATAAAAGCACTGTTGCTTGTTCCTAATTTTTCAATTTGGTGTCAGCCAAGTAAAAGAGAGCCGCAGTAGCTCAATGGTTGAGCACATGCTTTAGGAACCGACAAGCCATAGCCTGCAAGTTCCAGCCCACCGCAGGTTGCCCCCTGCGGTGGGCTAATCCCCCAAGCTCCATCTCAGTCCATGTTCACCACCACAACACAGGGGCTAATCATGACATGTAAAATGGAACTCTTCATTGTCAGCCAGGTTCAATGTGGCAGACACAGGTTAGATCTATTAAGAATCCACTGTAAAGACAGGATCTCTATGACTAGCAAATTTTTCATTTTCTATAAGATCTTTTCCTTAATGGAGAACGGATTTATGGCCAAGTCAGCCTTACATGACAAACCATATCAAATTAATTCACATAAGGAATCTGAGTTCATTCTGAGTTTGTAGTTAATTTTGAGTAGCTTTGGGAACAATCCTGAATCCTCGTGTAGTACGGACACAAGGTTCTTGAATTTCACTTACAAAAGGTAAGAAAGTTTAAACATGGACAACACCAGTGGCTCACCTGGCTTCGATCACCAGTGGCTATACTTGCCACATAAGGCTGAATCCTTACTCAAGCAGCTTAGGTTTGAATCTTTGCTTCATTTCATCCCCTCTCTCTCTGCTGATCCTGTCTCTCTCGACTATCCTATTAAACAAAAGTGGAAACTGGCAAAAACAAAACAAAAAAATTAAAAGTATAAAGAGGTGATTCAGTGTTAATTTCAGTGAGCAGAGTATCACAAAGCGATAAGAAACACTTAAAAAAGGTATTTATTGTAAAACAAAGCATGTTGCCACTGATAAAAGTGAAAATTAAATATACTATCTCAAGTGGCATGCTCATCCTCATCAACAGAAATCGACTGTTTGGCAAAGATGAGCGTATTCTGCATTGTAAAAGAGACTTGAAGACAAACGACTCAGTTCACCCCTTCGTGTACAAAGTAAATCCACAAAACACTTCCAGAATCTCACAAGGGTCCTTCAGACAATGTGTGTTCAGTTTTGCCACATACCCTTTTTTTTCCTTTCTAAATGATAAACTCAAACCCAACTGATCACTCGTGTTAAAGAAAAACTGAAGCCGGAACAAGTTTCAAATCGACACGGACATTACTTTCCATTAATTCAAATACAACCTATTTGAGCGCACAAATTTGACGGAATGCTGACAATAATAAGGACATTAAGGCAGTGAACTGACTGGTGACATAAGGGGGCTTAACCCCAGTTCTCCACAACAACACACTTTGTGTTACAGTCAAATACAGTTTAGGATGTCACCCTAAAAACCAAAGACAAAACAAGTTCAAACGGTTCAGTAAAAATAAAAAAATAAACTCAACACCAATCTTGCATGGATGTTCCTGAGTCCAGGCTTTTTGAGAGGTGAACTAAAGTTGAAGATGGGTTTGGGGATGTGATAGGGTAATCTAGTGGGCAAATCATGGGCACTTCCTGTCCACACACTGCTTTCCTCCTTCCTCGTACTCCTGTTTGGAGATCCACATCTGCTGGAAAGTTCCCTAGAAAACAAGTTTCTGGTAAGTGAAAGCATTGCAGTTCTGTGTCAACATGGAGCTATTCCCAACCAAACCTGCAGCAGATCCCCAAACCGCTATGTCAAACCTGCTTCTAATAGGCTTTTTTCTCTGTCTTGTAAATCTAGCCTGTCCTATAGGCTAACAGGAATGATAGGCTACATATATGTGTAGGCAACTCAATCTGATCTCTGCTTACTATAGAAAAACTGTCCAGTTCATTTATTTGATACAGACATGTGCTGTATACATAGAGAAGTGCACAAGCGTTCAATGTAATTCATCAAAGCATTTATAGCTACTGCTAATTTTTAATGCCTGCCTATAATAACTGACATAAAACATGTACACACATCAAAATTTCACGTTGGTTCATTTTGTTGATCTTATAGATAAACAGCATGACATGCTAGCATGGGATGTACATATGACAACAACCCACACACGCAAACACACACACACACACACACATATATATCAAAATTACTTATTTGTGTCTGAAAAGTGAATTTGAAGCAAACTGACTGGAAATTAATTTTGTCTATTGCAAAGTTGGGCTGAAACCCCTATCAAAAATAGTCTTTTAAATTGCCCTGATCTAGGCCTGTCCATAATTTCATCATGGGGGGGGTCTACAGTTCATTTGATTTCATGGCTTAATTTTTAGCCTGACATGCATTGTGGAACCACACCTACAACCCAGCACACACACAAAACCACGTCCAGTCAATTCTATTTGCCAAAGGTGGACTCCATCAAGTTCTAGACATATCCCAATGATAATTGAAGCAAGTAGGATGCACCTAACCACAACTAGGAGTGCCACACCAAAGGGTCTATGCATGTTAATAAAGTTACCTACATAAATCTAAAATATTGTCTTCACTCTGTGGGGCACCCTGGTGGCTGGTAGAGCAAGCACCACATGAGGCTGAGTCCTTGCCACAGTGGCCCAGGTTGAATCCTGTCAAAGCTGAAACCCTATTGTTACTGTATGCTTTGGATACTGTGTGTGTTCCTTACTAGCGATGCCAGGATGGATCCTCCAATCCAGGCGCTGAAGCGGCGCTCCACTGTCGTGTTGTTTGCAATCAGCTTCAGCCTCATGCTCTGCAGGCAATAAAGAGAAAACATGTTATGACTACAGCAAAAATAACAGGTGAAGAATTCTACAGGGCAGGACATTTCAAGTGTGCATTTAGGAATCAGAAACAAAATATCAATATTGTGTGTTCAAAAGGAATTCTATCATGCCAACGGGGTAAAATAAGAACCTCACTATCTGTACTGATATTCATATTTAGACTTAAGCTATGTGCAGCAGAACCAAAGAGATAGACAGAGGATTGGGAAAAAGCAATAACATAGCTTAACAACATGTCAGACACTGAACAACCAGTGAATGAAAAAGATTTCAAGACATGTTTTGATCATTTTAACAGATTGGCTATTCAGCAGAGGAAATCCCTTTCACTCCTGTCAAATGAAAAACTTTTGTGTTTTCATAAAACCTTTTCCTTAAACTCAATGTGTTTAAATAAAAGTTAAGCAGTGATAAATGATGCGGTACTCACGGGAGGGGTCTTCTGTGAGAGTTCCCTGTTGAGTCTGTCAGTGAATCCCTGGATGAGCGTGTTCCCCCCAGTCACAACCACACTCCCATATAGACCCTAAGATTCAACAAGGAAGTCGTGATATGCAATGCAGAAATGAGGACAAATAGCACAGATGTCACAAGACACAGAGGTTGACAAGAAAGCTGAAACCATGATAGCAGTAGGTTAGATTTTGTTGAAATTCCTGAAAGTTACCGGCCGGATGTCGATGTCACACATTCCCACGCTGGTAGTCACAACATGGCCAACTCCTAACATAGTGTTACCAGAAAGACCCTGCAGAGGTCAGAAAACACACAGCCAACACAATGAGAAAAATAAATGCACTTTAATAATAGCAAAGACTTCAGGACAGGACAATAGATGCCTTTTTGCATTTGAAATCACTACACCGGAAAATAGAATTCCTCCATCCATCCATCGTAAACATCTTACTCGACATGGACTTGAGGAGTCATCCTGGAGCCTATCCCACCGCTCAGTGAGCCAAAAGTAGGGACACACCCAGAACAGATCACCAAACCCTCTCATCTGATACACAACACATTGGAATACCAAACTAATTTCTGCACAATCTATCCATCGGCCTTTTCAAGGTAGGAAATTAGTTTTTTATTCTATCTTGAGTTCAACATCTCTCATCCATGGCTGCAGTTGTTTTAGGAGGTAGAAATAAACATGGGCCCACCGATTTCTTCTAATTTCAAACTTTCACCAAGGAAAGGCCATGTGTTACAAATAATGACGTGGTCTCTGTGGTGTAAATTGAAAATTTGCTTAGTTTTTACTTCTTCATGACATGTACAGATTATAAACCAGAGTGATTTGATTTCCTTCATCTTATTTACTTCATTAACCCATAGCAACAATTCTGGTAAACAAAGTATTTTGCAAAAGTCCCTTCTGAACATTTAAAGTCCTTCACCTTGGCATTAGACGGGTCAAACAGTCCTTCAGGAATCTTCAGTCTCTCTGCCCCAAAGTCGCAGTTGTAGCCATTGGGCAGCTCATAATGCACTGTGGGCATCTGGGCAGCTACCCTTTGGAAATAAAGGTGGATTTGAAGCAAGATTCTTACCAGAGTGCCGACTTGTAAATGGTCATATATAACACTTTTATATTGACCATTTTTATATAACTTAATCTATCAACCACTTAAAGGCCTTTAAATGTATATATATCACATTAAGTCCCCATCCCATAGATATGAGACGTACATTGTAAAGTTCCTTGAGTGGTCAATAGATTGGAAAAGCACTATATAAAATAAACCAATTTACCATCTTATCTTGTACTTTGAAATTTTAATTATTGATATTAAAGCTGATATTGTACAATTTTGAGTGTTTTATTTTGCATGGGCTTGTATATCTGTGCCTTACTGCTCATCATATGGGGAATCTGATACTTGTAGTACAGAGGCCTGGAAGTCTTGGATCACAGTCTGGAGACAATAAAGAGACAAAATGCAAAACCCATTAAAAAAAACTACTGAAAAACATAAATAAATAAGTATTCAGGTAACCTGGGTCAGCGCTGTCACTGTGTATCTTAATCTTCCATATTTGACTACTGTGTTGAAGATATAAAACTCTGCCCCCTTTTCGTATGATTTTTTTCTGATCAAGTCCCACTCGACAGCAACCATTAAAATGAGGAACTACAAAGTCTTCATGATTTGGAAATCCATGGATTAGTTATTTTCTGGTACACACCAGTGATATAAAATATCAAAACAGATGGCTATGGATTTGATTGACATGCTATACAAGAAATTATTATTTTTTTAATCCCCTTTTTTCCTCCACCCTAATTCCCTGAGTTGCCTACTGCTGGTTCAGTCTCTTTGATAGCCCTCTAGAATGTCAACAGGAAGGAGGAGCCATAGCATGTGAGTCCTCCAAGTCACATGATCACTAGCCCTCACTAGTCCACACATCATGGTCTGGTGGGGAAAGCACAGTGCTTGGCCGTCAGAGGAGAATGAAGCAGAGTACTTTCCCTTCACTTAACCAAGAGGCCTGGACGACCCAGAGGGGGACACTAGTGAACCCAGAATACTTTATCCAACCTAACCCATATACCCATGTGAGGCTTAGCCAATTGTGACCCACTAACTATGGACCTCTGGCCGTGGTTGGAAACGGTGCAGCTGGGATATGAACACCCAACTTGCATGACGCACAGATGCTCTGAGCATAGGTGCCTTAACCCCCTACACCATCAGAGGCCCCTACAAGAAATTATCTTGAGTACATCTTTAGTGCAGACCTGTCTACCAGTCTCTTACATTACACATGTAGTTGTGCCAGGACCGTGTAACTTGAGGTAGCTTCTCCTTCTTCTTCCAGCTGGCCGGAGCTCCTTCACGCACGGCGTCCTGCAATAAAAAACCCTGCTTAACTGACCCATCCAACAGGAAGGCCATGACAGTACAGAGAAGAGTTTCTTAATTATTTTTTTGCATCATGACCCCTTTATAACCTCAACGATTCCCACTGGTGACCTGCTGACAGTGACATGCATACAAACATGGAATGGTTGAACATATGCCATCTGTGTCCGTTTCTATCTCCTATTTCCAAACCATTCTAGTGAGCTTTGAGAATTAAAAATGTCATTTTCTTGGAGAAAAGTGTTTATTTCAAAGGTTGAAGACAGAATACTATGTCTTTAAGTCAGATGTATTGTCTTTCACATGCCCTTAATCTTAGGACCCTCTTAAAAAAATCATGGCATGGAGGAAAAAGAGAGAGTATGCACGGCAGCCTAGCAGGTCAAATAGTAAGGTCAAAGAGCAGTTAACAGAATTTATGTCTGTCAGTGAACATTACAGAGTAATTATAAATGTTTCAACAATCAAACAAGCTTCATGAAGTTGTTAAACCTGAATAAAGTAGCCCGCTTGACAGTTAAGAGTCAAGTTAGTCAATGACAGAACAACCCAACATTGAAAAAAAACAAAAAACCAACAAAAACTTTTAAATCAAGTTTAACTGTTACATGTAATTCTTACTTTGGACGTCGACCTATGATGACTGTACATGTTCTTTCAATGAGAGGTCTATTTTTATGTCACGCTTAGTCCCCACGTTGTGAGAGGGTGGACATAGACTTAGATGGAGCTTGGGGGATTAAGTTCAGATGCCCTTCCTGATGTCCTAATGTGGGTTTAAACCTGCAACATCTTACTCGTCAGTTCCAGAAGTGCTCACTCTACTGAACTACTGCGGCCCCCTTTGGGAGACTAAAGAGTTACAAAGCTAAGCTCTATCTACAAATGTTATCTGATCCAAGGGTGACAGACAATGGATGTGAATGATGCATGCACACACACCAGTATAAGTCTGACATGAATGAAATAACTCAAGGTGAAAGCTCATCGTTCAGTCACAGCTGATCAGCACATGGGTCGACAAAACCAGGTCTACACAAAATAAGACTAACTGGCACTCTGACAATACTTACTAGTATGTAAAAGAGTCCACCTCACCACCATCACCAGAGGGATGTAAAATAAAATCCCAGGAATGAGTTGTTTTGACTTACTTTAGCAGGTCTCACCTTTGATGCAATCATGTAAGGAGGGACAATTTCAACGTTCAACTCTTGGAACAGCTCTCGACACTGCATGCTCATGAAGTCCCCGGCCAGGGGAGACTTGACGATGCCTGAAAAAGCAGAAGAGAAAAAAGAAAGTAATGTTAGTAACAGCAGTGGGTAAAGCAGACAGTGAAGATGTCATCTTTGTTTTATAAGTGAAGAGGTTGGTATAGAAATTAAAACCACGTGATAGTTTTAATTTCTACAAAAATTATCTGTACAAGATAATATATTTTTATTAATCCATCTTCTGCATTTGGATCTGCATGTAACCCAACCCAAGCTGTGTAGCTAGGAGTGGGCTGCCGTAGTGGAGCACCCTGGGACTAATTCCAGATCTCTTTCCTATTACCATAGTCAGGGGTATAGAAAGGTGTGCTAACTATAATGTGCATGTCTTTGACTTTGAAACCATGAATGTATTAGATAGGAGAGCCTCTTTTTTTAAATTCATTTCTTTCTTCTTTTTAAACCTACAAGGTAGGCTGTGGCTCTGCAGTCTAATTTGAATATCTAATCTTCTCATTCTAACTTGCTCCTTTATTCTTAAAATGTTAACTTCATGACATTGTTGTTTAACATGAACTGTCTTTGACCCACTAAACTAAACATCTAGGTCTAAAAAGATTATTCTGATTGAGACTTGAGTATTAATTGTGCATATGACAAGCAGCGATCATAAAGATTTCACATCATGCTTGGAAAATAGTGCCCTGAATAAACTTGTCCTCAAGCTACCTGCTTCCTAAATAGAACAGTCAAAGTTATGATGTTCCTCAAAATGGACTAGCTAAAGTTACTTCATTGATTTCCAGGGGAGAGTTTCCCCCTATTTCATATAGATGTCTGATTTAGGCACTCCTGCCTTGTCTTTCACTGCAGCTTGGAGTCAAATGGCACTGCAGCAGAAAGCTGAGCACCAGAGGTCGAGCAAAAGTGCATGATGGTTCCGGATAATACTGCACCAAAATCCTAAAAAAGGAGATGATAGTTTGATGGTACAATGACAAACCTCACGCCATGTATCTTGTTACATCTTCCAGCTCTGAAGCTTTCTATGCAGATTAATTGCACCAAGGAAGTACGGTGTAACTGAAGCTTGTGACATTCCAATTCCAGCCTGGTTTGATTACATCCTCAATTGAGAGTGTTTAAATTTGGGGTGGGCTCCATTCATGGGAGACGCACAAGTAGTTTGACAAACCTGACACTGTGACTTACAATTTTATTGACTGACAGTAAGATGGGAATGACTCTGAACTTTAGTGATGATATAAAATGAATATTTTAATGAAACTGATTTGGTTCCATTTCCCCAGGAAAACATTGCTTATTGTACACCTAAGAAATTTGTCACTGATCTTTCCCACCATGAAGACAACAAAACTCAATGTGAATGAGAACTAACCGGGTCAGCAGATGGCGGCATTGTATCATTATTTACATGAGATTTACTTCCATAATGGAGCGCAAAGCCACTTGGTCATTGTATTCTTACAATGATGTGTTCTCTGCATTTAACCCATCCTATTGTGTAGGAGCAGAGACCAACTGAGGCACCTGAGGAACTAGTAGGGGATCAGTATATTGCTCAAGGACACTTCAACATGCTTTCTGAAGAAGCCTTCGATCAAACCACCAGTCTTACGATTACGAGATGATCCGCTCTACCTCCCGAGCTATGTGACACATTTCTGAGTAAATTTGGTTATTGGGGGACAAAACATAGGCAGGGATGTGATTTGATTCAGTGGTGCAAAACATCTGATTATATGATTATTGGTTGGAATGTTGCTAAGATGCTTGCTTGGACTTGGTCATGCAATCACAAAAACTTGGCTGTTTCATAGGAAGTTATGATTAGATTTTGATGTAAATTAAGTAAAACTCCTAAATATTTGTGGGTTCTTTTGGACTCAAGTTGTTGAATATGTGCATATGAGCGGAGAATGAACTAAAAAAGTAAAATAAAGACTAATTTCATTTAAAGTTATATAGAACAATTTTAAGCACGGACAAATCCCTCCCTTGTGTATAAGGCCAACAGATATCCCATGACAGATGGATATCTAGATGGATTTCTATTATGTGACTCATGAAGGGGATAGAATGGTTGATGATGTTCACCTTGTTGCAGAACATAACCATCGTGCACTGGAATGGCTGTCGTGTGCGTGGCTCCACTGTCCAAGACCAAGCCTGTGGACCGACCATTGGCAAAGCTGAGGAATTCGGAGTAAAGGAAAGGTAATACAGGTCTACAGGGATCAGATGTCAAGTATGCAAAACAGGTTGAATACATAAACACCTGCAAACAGGATCCTGGCAGAACTGTGATCAATATCAAATAGTCTGTCAGTGACTACACCCCTCATAAATGTGTACATGAATGTGGTCATTTTCTTTTGCGATGGAGATGGATGGTGAAGGCTGAGAAGGATACGAGGACAACACAGCTGTTTTGCAGAGGAAGAAGGCGGGAATGTTGTAATGCTCAAACATGAGCTCCGTCAACTTCTCCCGCTTGGCTCGCGTGTTCCACTGCAGAGCACAATCCACAAGTCAGCTCGCACACAATACAACATAAATCTTCTATCATGTCTAAAAATCAATCAAAGAAAAATATTTCTCTTTCCCAAGAAGCTAAGTTCCATTGCAGTGAACAGCACAACATTCGGCTTTCTGGGTCATTTGGGTTATAAACTGCTGATTTAAAAGAGAAAATAATCTGGGACATTTGGGAAACTGTCTGGGATTTTTTCCCATTTTGTAGAGTCAAAACCAATGCCAAAACAAGCAAGCTGGGGCCATTTTCAAAATGGACAACAATGAATTATTGTTGGGCAATACTGTTGAAGCAAAAGGGTGCCAACATCCCTCAAAAATGAATTTACACAAAATTACCAGAGGACAATTTACTGTGGGTAGACTACTCAATTTGGACCAGACATTCCAGCCTTTCGCAGTGTCAGTTTTACTGTGCAGGAATCACAACACATGTAAAGCTGATACATAATGCTTTTTCTCTTCATCCACTGCAATGACAATGAGCTACAACCAGCAAAACGCTCACACTTTTTTGACAGTGCATGAAATTTGCAAAGATCAACCTATACTGTGTTCACTTATGGATGGTACGTGACCGACATTACTAGTCAAAGCCAAAATGCATCTCTATTAGGCAAAGGCAAATGCACACAGCAAAGATACAAAAAAAAAAAAACCACTCACCGATGCCTCTGACATGAGTACTGGGTGAAGGCTGGGCTCGGACTTGAAGTGCATCTTGTAGGTGTGATCTAGAATGGCCTGAAAACTGTCCCAGTCTTCAACTATACAGGTTGGAGAGGAAAAAAATAGGAGTAACCTATTATACTTAAATCGTCATAACAATATATATGTAGGAAACTGGTTTATGTATCTTATGTTTAACGTTTGTTCGTTTTCACCAAAGAGCCAAATCAAAGATGTTTTCCTGTTATGTGCAGTAGTCAATTTCCTAAGGAGGGATTAAATCCAGCAAGGAGAAACTTTACTTGTCATTGTACATACATACATTGAAATTTGCTCTCAGCATTTAACCCATCCTATTGTATAAGAGCAGTGTAGCTAAGCAGTAGAGCACACGCTTCGGGAACTGACGAGCCAGATGTTGCGGGTTCAAACCAGCCAAAGGGCATCCGGAGGGGCATCCGGCCTTAATCCCCCACACTCCAGTTAACGGTGTCCATCCTCACAACGTGAGGACACATTGTGACACAAAAATGGACCTCTCATTGTATAGGAGCAATGAGCAGCAGCAGTTGAGGACCCAATCCAGTTCTTTTTCCTATAACCATGTTCAGGGGCATAGGCAGGAGTATTAACCCTAACATGAATGTCTTTCATGGTGGGAGGAAACCAGTGCAACTGGAGGACACCCACAAACACAAAGCGAGAACATACACACAGAAAAGACCTGGGATTCAAACCAATGACCCTCTTACTGTGTGGCAATAGCACTAACCGCTGGGCTACTGTGCAAACCATAAACCCAGCAACCAAGTATTGTAACAGTCACATCCTTATACAAGTTGGTTTCAGTTTACAAGAGGCAACTCAACACTTATTTCATGCATTTCATACAGCTCTGCATCACAGTAGTTCTTACTACGTAAACAGAGCAACAATAGACCTCGGCCTCATGGGCACAGGCTTACAGAGGAGCAGACGTCACATGGAGCGTCATCTGCCTTTCATGACAGTTGCTAGGTCAGATAATGGAGAAAATAGAGCAGTGATGAGTTTTTTTGGATGATAATTTCAGCGCCCGGCACCAATGTTCCAGGTCAGCTCTCTGAGGGGGCCTGCAGTCCCGCGCTGCTGTTCTGCTACAATTAAGATTGGTGTCGCACTGCTCTTTAAATAGCCACACAGCCAAACTCCTGTGGACCATATTCAGATTACCATCATCAGCTGGGACGGCAGGCACAATCACACTTCCATCCCACCACTGACGGAACAGTCCGCTCTGGCAATCGCACACTCAATCGCTCAGACTATGTACTGTGAAAGTTTCCTCAAGTAGAAAAAAATACTTAGTTGGGTTTCATGTTGTACTTTGTCAAGCAGAGAATACATAGATTAGGCTGGTAGGCTATCACCAAGTCAATTTAATTTGTATATCCCAAAAATCACAAGCTGGCCCTGAAGGGCTCAATGTCATACTGATGAAATCAGAACACCAGAAGCTAGTAAAAACAATGAAATATATTCCAATGAGGGTCTTATTGAGAGACGTTTGATTCATTTATTCATTCAGGGGAACACTCACTCATGCCATTTTTGAGAGGTGACATAACCTCCATATTCTCCCTGGGCACCCTCAGCTGGTTGGTGTCAATGTAGTAGGTAGTCCCACTCTGCTTGCTCTTGTCTCCATCGGTCTCCATGGGTGTGCTGCCATCCTCTCGGTCCAGGGTCACACCTATCACCGTGGGGAAGTCTGCCTATTGCCAGCCAACAAAAAAACAGGACACAACACACATCAGCACATGTAAAGCTTAAAGCTGGGTCTGGTGCATCCATATGAAAATCAAGTTACTGTTATTGTTACGAGGGTCAACAAAAACCCAACCAAAAGCTTGTTTGATTCCCAAACACAATACATTCCCATGTCTATGAAACGGTAAGTACGTGCCGATATTGAAATATAGGGCAAACACTCTTAGAACTGCTCTTTTATTGGCACACTGCAGCCAAACAATTTGAAAGACTCCAGTATTGCCTAATTCACTAACCAAGAGTAACGGAGACTCCACACAGTAATGATCGAGCACCTCCTATTTCTTTCCTTCTTTTAGCCTTCTCATTATACACCTGATAGAAATAAATATTTATTTATACCTTTTATTAAGTTTTCATACTTCATTTTGTTCTGATTCTGATAAGGTCGACACAAATGATGCCTGAAAAAGGAGACCTCCTAACAACCAACCCAGACCGACTGACTGAGGCTAAATGACTGAAGCTAAACCATCCCATGTCAATTCCCAAATGACGCTGTGCCACTATTTCAGCATCAAAGCTGGTTGAAGCAGTTGTCTTTAACACTGATCACATGTCAGACGCATATAGATCCACAGAGCATGCTCTTAGTGACAATGGTGGAGAGGTCTAAACAGTCTAAAGTCTCGTTACACTTCACTAGAGTTGATTCTAACAATGCACGTTGCCATAACTGCAGCAAGTATTTTGCATTTAAGGGTGGAAACACAAGCAATCTTTCAGAATTTATTTTAAGCTGCATCAAATACAGGCATAGAATTGGATAGTATTCGACTATCTAGCTTGTAAGTCTATACAGTTACCCCATCAAATTCGAAAAATAAAGCAATGACAATTCTGCTCTTGATTCATTTTGGCTTTTCTATTAAAAAATACAAAGAACCAGTAGTCAGAAGGCTGGTGGTTTGATCCCTGCCTCCTGCAAAAAGTTTGTCAAAGTGTCCTTGAGCAAGACACTGAACCCCTAACTGCTAAAGCCCTGAGATAGAATGGTGGCCAATGAATGCTGGGATAGGTTCCAGCAGAACTCTGTGACCCAAATTCAGATAAATGGTCGACAATAGATGAACTGATAATAGTGCTGTTTAAGTACCAGATCGATGAGCAGTATCAGTAAGAGTAGTTGCACCGTTAAAATCTTAATGATACTCATCCCTCAAGATATATTACCAGATGATGAATGATACAATTAAATCTTCTACATTTAGACCTGCTGTTCTTATGGATCCTTATGTATTCTTTACATCCATGCATTGTCAACCGCTTATGGGAAATTGGGTCGCGGGGGGAACTGGAGCCTATCTCCGTTCTCATTGGGTGAAAGGCGGGGTACACCCTGTATAGGTCGCCAGTCTATCACAGGGCAGATCAGTTTCGGGAACAGTGTCTTGCTCAAGGACACCTCGACACGCTTCTCTGCAGGACCGGGGATCGAACCTGCAACCTTCCGATCGCCAGGCGACCGCTCTACCCATTGAGCAATGCCGCCACTTTCTTTACATCTGACATCCAAATTTTGACTGGATCTCATTTATTGTATAAAGCATTCTAAGCAAACAAGTGGGTATGTAGATGGTAAGATTTTTCTTAAATTAAAATGGTTTTGTGACTCACTTGGAGACAATGGTAAATGGACTTGTTCTTATATATAGTGCTTTTCTAGGCTAACAACCAATCAAACCGCTTTACAATGAATGCCTCACATTTACCAAGCTACGCGGCAGGATACGAACTCACAACGCCTGGCTCCCAGTCATGCGCTCTACCCGCTGAGCCACTGCAGCTCTCAATGACGTTTGTGGAAGTTGGGTAAGTTAAAGTCAATGGCAACATTCAGAACAAGCCACATGATGTTTATCTAATGGCGGTGGTGAGTCAAATTTCGACCCCTGGACAGTTCTTTCTTCCTAAACAGAGCCCATTGTATATTTACCATTGACATCTGGCTAATACTGAGTGAGATCCGATCTCCATCTCTGAGAATGACCTGGAGGATCCTAGCATATTGTAATCACAATGTGCTGAATGTGTTTAGACATATAGATTTCTTAGGATATGGTATCTGGATAAAGATCCCACATAATGAGAGAGCCATTTTATGTGTCACAATGAATCCCCATGTTGTGGGGGTGGACGTGGTCTTGGATGATGTCCCGCAGAAGATTTGAACCCCCAAGAATCTGGCTTGTCAGTTCACCATGGCCCCATAATAATATCAATTATACATTGAGTCAAAGTCTAGTGGTATCATAAAATAATATCACTTTTAAAATGTGATATTTGAATGATCAGAATTGTTTTGGCAGAGGTTGGGGAGTCTCTCTCACACATTTTAAGTAAGAGCTTGGTATGAGAACTTAAAGTATGAACTAAGGTCACACATAGGGGCAAAAGTCTTTAAGTCTCAAAAAGTATATTAATGCACACACATATATTATATCATGTTGGAACAGGCGGGAATATTGAAGAAGTCAAAGACATGTAACAAAGGTCATGAACCAGATATGAACCTTGGTCAACACTAGTGCATGGCAAGCATATTGTGAAAGTGATAAAACTTTTTCTTTTCTCATGAAATTCTGAATCTATGAAAATCATGTCATAACCGGACATGCAGAACACCAAGAGAAGAAATCATGAGGGCCAATAATCTCATCACCTACCGTCAAAGTGTTAATAGTGAAAGTGGAAGCGTTATATTACCACATGACCAATGCTGGCGAAATGCTGGTTCTTCACTTTTAACCCATTATATTGTATAAGAGTAGTGAGCATAACCACAGCGTACCGAGCGTAACTGTTCAGGGAGTAGCTACGCATTCAATGTCTGACTCACGGACACCTCAACCAGCCTTCTGATGCGGTCCTGGATCGACCCACCAATCTCCGTTTACCTGACGACCACTTTACCTCCTGAGCTACACTACACCCCCACATCTCCCCTTGAAGCAAAGCCAAATCAAAAGCAAGCTCTCTCTCCAAAGCAATGTGAACTCAATTTACGCCATCTGTCCCAAGAGGTGACAGCCCTAATTTCTTGACACTGTTGTACCCCTCCCCCTGGAAAATGAAAAAAAGTACTTAAGAGGAGATACATAATTAATCAGGTCATTTCAGTGATCCTCTTACCTTGGGACAATCTTCTCCTGCGTACCCCGCTCGCACCGAATATGATCCGATGTCGAACACCAAGGCTCCCACCTCATCTGCAGAAGAAAGTTAAACAGTGAACCAGACTCAAAACGCTATATTTTCTCACATCAACAGCACTGAAGACAGAGTTGACTAGGTCCCTTGACTGAGTTAAGTGTACTTGATGAAATGGCATCGGCAGTGAGAACACCTCAAAAACTAAACAACGCTCTCAAAATGTGAGGAAAAAAAATTCCTATCCAATTTTATTTTATTTTTTTACATTTCCTTATCAGTCCCACCAGGAGAAATTTGGATTTCTCTGCATTTTTGACCCAACCTATTGTATAGGAGCAGTGAGCTGCTAACATATGGCGCTCGGGAGCAGTTAGGGGTTAAGTGTCTTGCTCAAGGACACCTCGAAATACTGTATGCAGGACCGGGGATCGATCCTGCGACCTTCTGATTGCCAAACGACCGCTCTACCCACTGACCTATGCCGCCCAAGAGAATTTTTGCTTTTTTTAATGGAACCATCTTTAAATATAGGTCTTCAAGGAAACGGAGATATGAGTGATCGCCAACCCAAGAGCATAATTACCAGTAATTCGAGTGAAATTGTTCATTTATGGACAATTTGATGGAAGAGGAGCGAGGGTGGTTGTCCAGTAATTGTTTGACCCCTAGTTCCTTCACAAAGCCTGTCTAAGTGTTCTTCAGCAAGATACTGAACCCCGAAGTGCTTGGGACAACACATGAAAACTCACCTGTTGGCTAAATATGGCACATTTGACTCAAGTAATTATTAATAATATGCATTGTCTCTATAGATATAAATATACTTCATATGA
>OMLC01083053.1:0-10390 GCA_900302585.1 Regalecus glesne
AGAGAGACAGAGAGAGAGAGAGAGAGAGAGAGAGAGAGAGAGAGAGAGAGAGAGAGAGAGAGAGAGAGAGAGAGAGAGAGAGAGAGAGAGAGAGAGAGAGAGAGAGAGAGAGAGAGAGAGAGAGAGAGAGAGAGAGAGAGAGAGAGAGAGAGAGAAGGAGAGACAGAGAGAGAGAGAGACAGACAGACAGACAGACAGACAGACAGACAGAGAGGGAGAGAAAGGGGGACTGGGATAGAGAGAGGGAGAGAAAGGGGGACTGGGATAGAGAGAGAGAGAGAGAGACAGAGAGACAGAGAGAGAGAGAGAGAGAGCCATACATGCTGGCATGTGTCCATGTGTACCTGTGTCCCAGACATGCTTTCCATCTAGAGACCACAACAGAAGTTGCAAAGTGCTGCTGATTGGATGATGGTGGTGGTGGTAATCTAATTGCAGACATATTTTCATGTCCCATAATGGCCAGTCCATAACCCAGCCCAAACACCAGGGATAATAGCTCAATGATGCATCCAGCTTTGGAATCGACACGGCTCCCACAGAGGGGCTTTAACAATGGGAATAGGAATCACTACTACCTGTGGTTGGACTGAACCAAAAATAATTCTGCCTTTGCAAAGCATTTCAAGACAATCTCAAAATGAAAATGGAGTACAGTTAGCCCAGGAACCACACAAAGAAGAGACAGCAGTCAAGGGTGGCCCACACATACACATATAAAGTATATCACCATTTCATAACTGGATCATTTTCTCATCTCTCCATTAGAATATTCTATTCTATTCCCTTTAAATGAATACTAATAGACAAAGAAAATCTGGGTTCATTCCGATTCTTAACTTAGAATGAAGAGAACAACCCTACAAGTTATAGGTCAGGTATAGATTGAAATTCTGACATGTTCAGCCAGGGGGGGTTTTCCATTGAAATGTAGATTTAGAACAGCCACATGAGCCGTATAGTCTGAAGACACTAATCAAACACATAACACTTGTTTCTTGAGACACTGAGCATCCTGCATATAAAACTGACAGGCATTGATCAACAGGGATTCTAGGAGGTGCTGCAGGAAGATGTGCATCCTCAGCGTTGCCAGGTTTTGGAGTTAGAATGAACATTTTCTGCTGCCAGCAGGTTATGAGAGCCACTACACTGGCACTGTGCTAAGTGCAGGTCACACTGGGCTCTACCAGAAATAAAATAAAACTTAGCTGCTACAAAGCGGTTCCATAATGAGGTTACTAAATTAATCCTGGATTTGTCAAGAATGTGGGCTTTTAAATATGGCATATTGTGGTGACCGGCAGCAGAGGCATTTTTTAAGGCCCGTGCTAATGCGGGCAATGACATTACGTTTGTGAATAAAGCATGCAAAGAGGGTGTGATTCAGCACCCCAATTCCTGCCTGGCTCAGCGAAAAACCATTTCCTAACATAGTCACTGAGCCGAGGCTAACTTCATGCCCGAGTTTCCTTTCAGACTTCACCCAGTCCACACACCGAGTAAGATACACAGGCGTGCTTATGTTTCAGTTTACACGCCATGGAGATAACTAGAGTCAGTGCACTGACAACCAAAGTGAAATTAATGTTCCATTTCTCCATCTACAAGTCCACCAGAAGAGTCCAGTGTAAAGGGAAGTCATGAGAAGCTGGAAATGGAAGGCGTGATGATGAATGTTGTTGGCACGAGTTGGGTGCCAGATGTAAGAGACAAGAGTTTCGGTTGACAGACAGGATCAGACAGGAGTCTCCAGGGACTGTGGTGTACGTGGATGACATTGTAATCTGTAGTGAGAGTAGGGAGCAGGTTGAGGAGAGTCTGGGAGGTGGAGTCATGTGAGGTGTATGGATATAGTGAGCGAGGGCACATAGGTGACCGGTGGGAAAGAGGAAGATACAGAGGACAGGAAGAGCTGAAGATGGATGATCCACTGTGGTGACCCCCAATGGGAGCAGCTAAAAGATAGAAGGCTGGCCAGAGGAGTCCCATATAGATCAAAGAGAGAGATTTTCCCACAATGGACCAAAAAAAAAAAAATCAGCTTAAATTCCACCAATAAACGATGTACTGATTCAACTCAACATGTCTTCCACATCAAGATACTGAAACCCTGCATAGCAGCTTTTCTTAAGTCGATCTGAGTGATGGACGGATACACAAAATAGAAACTTGTCACAACTCTCGTCAAATCTTTTAGTACTCACAGGGGTACGAGATGCGTCTCCTCCACCCGAGGCAGTCCAGTCCAATGGGAGTGCTCTGAGAGAAGCAATGGGATTTGAGGGGCATCCCCCGAAAAGCTTCCATAGTGGCCAAAGTGACCCTGGCACAGGCCTGTGGGGGTAAGAAAGGGTGGGGTTAGTCGAACAGATGCACAAGGTGTCGGCTAGTCCTACTCTCTACTCATGTTACTGTGTTGAAGCAGCTGCCTACATAGACTGAACTCAGTAGTGCAGTGGAGAGCAAACGCACCTACATGCAGTTTACCCAGCTCTCCAGGACCGACATGAGTTCTCATGACATGAGATCACCTTTTCATCAAAGGGAGCAATATTGAGCATTAGTGGAGGATTTAGGCTTCTGCAGAAATGCTCCATGCCATGTAGAGGGAGTCGAGTATTTCTGCAGAAACGTACAAAAATAGTGCATCTACGTCCATACTGTTAGGTGTACACAGAGGTGATAGGCATTTGAGGAAGGAGAACAGAAAGAGGAAGAAGAAGTAGATATGGAAGAAGAACAACTACCACTACGACTGCTACCCCTGAATCACTCAGAAGTATGTGAAATTCAGGTGAGTGAATGAGCAGTGCTGAGCCGGGTCAGCCCATTATAAAATGATGCTAAGATGATGTTGTTCCTATCACTTGACTACCAGAAGTGACAGAAACACAGCAGCTTATCACCGAGGAAGAAGGTCTGATTGGCTGAAAGCCATCGTATTCAGTGGATCCATAGGCCCATAAGGCCTACAGAGGAATCCCTCAGATTAGTTGACACTACTGTCTAAGCTGTTCTCTAACATTAGCCTAGCAGGTCACAACTCCAGCTCAGGGGTTGAGCCCTTAGGGGTTCAGTGTCTTGCTCAAAGACACCTTGACACACTTTCTGCAGGGACTGGAGATCGAGCCACCAATCTCCCATATGACTGACCGCTTGTCTCCTGAGCGATGCTGGCCTTTGCACACTCAGATAAACATGACGTGGACGGTGGGGAAAATGCATTCCTACAACAGAAAGTTTGGGAAAATGGTGTTCAACAGAAAAAAATTATACTCTATTTGTAGTAACTGGGCTGAAACGTGCAAAATCAACAACACGAACCATTAGCACATCTTTGACTCGGCACATGTAAAAGTGAGAGACGAAAACAAAAAAAGGGGTAAATGAGTGTCCCTAAGATGTGACATGGAAAAGACCAGACGAAGCAGCATGCAGTGGGCTGAAGTGCAGAGTGGAAGAGAATAAAGAGGAGTAGGCACATACTGAAATTGAAAAAGGAGAACTCGAGATAGACACCCGGGCGTCATATCCAGGTAGAACCAGCAGGGGTCACCAGAGAGAAAGACTGTCCATTGGGAAGGGAAACGGCTGGCCAGCAGAAGCAAGGCAGAGCAAGAGGAAAAAGATGAAGAGGAGGAGGAGGAAAAAGCTTTTTTAATTTATTTTGGGACTGGCTTGGTAGCTCACTGTCCCCTCTCGGTGCTGTGGCCACATCTTACTTTGTCCAGGTCCTCTGGGAATAATGTGCTGAGCTGGCCCAGGCTCCCCCTCACGGCCCGGGCCAACTTGCGCCTGTGTCTCTTATCCTCTTCAACCCAGAGGTCATCCAAGCAGCGGTGTTGTCGCGTCTCATCTCCGTCCTGTCCCAGATCCATTTCCCGGCTGGTTCTGAGGCTGCTATGGACCACAGAGACTGTCCCGTGATCCTTTGCCCCAAGAAGTCTCCGTGTTCTGGACTGGCTGGCAGGTCTACCCTCATTCTGTTCACCCTTTTGAGTGCACAGTCAACTGGTTAGTCAGAAAGAACCCCATGTCTTCCGTCAACTGCTACCCCATTACTGATGACCTCCCTGAGACCTGATTGTGTACGAGGACTACTGCTGTGTGTGGAGTTGTTCAGTGCACTCGGATATTTCAACAATTATGTCATGTTGTGGTGTCACGGGGTGCTCTGGTTCTCATGCATTACATCCTCAACATGAGCTCGGCTAGGTCAGGACACACACACCCACACACACACACTCACACACACACACACACACACTCACTCCCAGGGTGTTCTCACACTTAAGCAGACGGATGTGTGTTCTCCAGACACAACACCACATTAACTCTTAGGACACATCCAGTCTTAGTGTCAAACCTCGCCTCTGGACCTGGGTGAGAATTATAGTCCTACACATGAACTGCAGTACAGTTTGCTGATGGTATAAACCAATCCAGTCTAGAAGGACTAATATAGAACATGCCATGCCCACGTTCCCCGTGTGCCATGCACCTACCAGCAGTGGACAGTGGTCACGCTGACTGACGCTGAAGACGAGCAGTGTCATGGCAGTGCACCACAGGTTGGCCGAGTTTCATTTAGAGTGAAACCAAACCAGCGACTGAGGCCAAAACAAACACTAGGAAAACCAAACCTTGGGTTCAGACTGAGGAGGAGACTATACGGAGGAGGATACCACAGTAGCTGGAGGAAATCCACCTGCACCTCAGGAGGACCTGCCACAGCAGGGCTACTCTCAGCCGGCTGACACCAGACACTCTCCACCCGTCTCACACACGGCCACTGGGTGGGGCTAGTCCTTAAGAGACCGAGTCCTGGCTTCGCACAGAGGAGCTGGTGGGGCAGTAGAACTACGCTGGAATGGAAATCTATCACACCACTGGGGGCCTGGTGGACAGAATGAGCTGACTTTGCAGCTTCCCTCCTCCTTCTCATCTCTTTCAGAGAACAACCAAGAAAGGGAGGTTTGTTCTCTCTCTCCACACACAGACAGACAGACTGGCAGACAGACAGACTGGCAGACAGACAGACTGGTAGCCATCAGCCCCTAGAAAGACAGAACTCACACACAGGGCAGACGGACCGTTTAACCGGCACGGTCTGCTGTTCTCCTCTCCTGCTCTCTTCCGGCCAGCGCTCGGGAGAAGGCCTCAGAGGGATCATAACGGATTTTTGGACGGGCACCCCGTCGGCATCTTGATTGAGGTCTGAACAAGGCTTTTCTCACTCGCTCACATTGATAATGAGACTCAGCGGGTGAGCAGGCAGGGCGTTCCGCTGCTGTCTGGAGCACAAACCATTCACAGGCTCATCACAGGACCTGTCATGGAGAGTGCTTTCTCTTTAGCTCACATCCCACCAGACACACCACACACATGCATGCCCAATCAGTGCCGTTTCTTTGCCATTCCTGCACATTGAGATAATGGAGACATCAGCTATGTGCACGTCTTACTGTGGACATGTGGGAAATTTAGTCACGGATCACAACAAGAACAACACAGCGCGTTTAGTTTAAATGTGTGTGGTGGACAACCAAGTTAAATCCTTCTTACCTCCAGTTCACTGATGGAGCCGATGGTGTACAGGCTGACATGTGACTGACTGTCTGGGCTGCCCTCTGCTGGGTCGAGGGGGCTGAGAGACAGACCGAGAGGGCTGGCTGTGGGCTTCAGAGTCTTTGGCCTCTCTGGAGGATCTGTCAGGCCGTCAACACTGGCAGACTGGCCCAGGTGGGTGGAAGAGAAGGAGCTGGCTCTCGCTGAGTGAGGGTAACGGAAAACCCTGCGGGTGGCTCCTGGCCTGGGACTGTTGGGCTTTGGGCTCATTGGCCTCCGAGGGCTCTCTGTAAGACCCTCAGCGGCCATTGGTGGGTAATGGGCGCTGTAAGAAGAGGGCTGATTGCTGAGGAGTATCAATGAAGAGGGGGTTAGAGGGGAAACAGGGCTGGTGTAATTGAGAGTGATGGTCTCGGAGTTTTCCAAGGATGAGGGCAAAACGGATTCAGAGGATGTGACCAACAGACCATTGGCCATGCATTTCCTCCTCTGGCCCTCAGACTTGCACCCGTAGGAAATATCCTTTCCACCATCACAGGGAACACCCCGCTTAGAAAGGGGGTCCGAGTGACGCAGAGCCCTGAGAGAGGTTGGTGAACCAGGAATGCTGAGCCTGTCCTGGACGGAGGACGGGGTAATGTCTTCATGCAAATGCTCTGTACTGGTCCTGCAGCGCTCCCCATCTGGAACCGAGAGAGTCCTTCTCAACAGCTCGGCCTCCTTGGCTCTCTTAAGCCTCCTCCAGGACTGCTTCACTCGACCAGCATCCTCCTCGGTGGCCACGGGAAGCTCCTCATTCTCCTTATCCATGGAGCGCGACTCAAACAGGCTGGAGAGGGACTTGTGGGCTTGGGCAAAACGCATGCGGATATTCAGGGTGTCATTGCTCTTGCTCCTCTTGTACGCCTGCCCATCAGGCGACTGGACCTGTCTGAGGAGAGGGCTGTCCGGGCTGAGCACACCATTGCTCCCCCCTCCACTTCCCTGGGTGAAGAGCTGGCGGACATGGCGAGTGCGCGGCGTAGAAGAGAAGAAGCCATAGTCCTCTCCCTCCGGCTCATAGTGACCAGAGGAGGAATGCACCTGCTGTACGGTCTGGTTGAGGATGTTGCGCTTCAGGAAGACCTCATCATCCGAGTTGTCTCCGTGGATCTCCTCCTCAGGAAGGAGGGGCTCATCTCCCCCATCGGTCGACTCCCTGGGCGACTCCTCACCCTTTGAGCCCTTCAGGCTCTTCGACCTCCTGAATGAAGGTATTTTGGCAAAGACAGAGAATTTGGAACCCTTGTTTCCTGGCTGGCTATCCTTTGTTTTGGTCTTCTTGTTAATTCGGCTGTCTTCACAGTCGGTGCTGGGTGTGTTGTAACAGACCGCATCATAGGACACAGTCACAGGCCGACACCGCCTGTCACCACTGTCCCGCAGGACAAGCGGGACTCTGAGGCCGTCGGCGTCCGATTGTGCAGCATTCAACGGAGACTCTGACACGGCTGAAGTGTCCCCTTCATTTGCAGGCCCTTCATCTGGGCTCATGAGACTTGAGGTGGACATGTTTTCTGAAAAGTTAATCATATCCCCGTCTTCCTCTGTGAGTCTCATGTCCACGTCCTCCGTCTCCACCTTTACTCTCGAGTCATCTTCCACCATCCCAGAATTTTCCTGGGAACGTTCGGCCTCCAGGATCGGCTCTAGATTACTAATGGACAGGAGGTTGATGCTGACCTCAGGGTACAGACACTTTGCTACCTTCAACCCCTGCTGTGGCAAATGAGGTACAGCCTGTGTGTGCTCGCGGTCCTCCTCAGCCGGATCGTACTCTCCAGATGACTCTGATGAGCTGCTCTCTGTTCCATCAGATGAGGGAAAAGGTAGCTGCTGGCTGCACCAGTCCCTCTCTCCTCCTCTGAGTTTGCTTTCAAATGGCAGACCTCCGCTCCCTACACATGAGACTAAAAGCTTGAGGTCCTCACTGCTCTGTGTGTCTGAGCTGGCACACCCTGCATCGAGACCCTCTATCACATCCCTCGATGGAGGACAACCAGTGCAGTATCCAGTGCTCTCTTCTGTCCCAGGCCTCTCGGACTCCTCCTCTTCAAGCAGCTGGACGTGACAGTGGCTGTCCAGGGCTGCACCTAGCTCAGAGGTAGGCGAGTCCTTGCTGGTCCAGTAAGGCTCATGGTCCGGTGGACTCAGGAGCTCATCTGAGTCTCCCTGGCTGTTGTCCTTGTTGTCCGAACTCTCACACATCAACCTTGTTGATGCATCCCTCTTGGGGACCACCGTTTCCTCACTGGCCTCCACGCCGTGCTGGGCTCCTGCCACCTCACGTCTACGGGCATCTGCTCCTGCTGCACCGGCCTTGGTGTTGTTGTTTGAGTCTGAGGTCTCTGTGCTGAATGGACCCTCAGGCGGTCTGACCTCTGGCTGACCTTCCCTGCAAAGACTAGAGATTGTGCTGAGAGCAGGTTGAATGTAGGCCGAGGGGCTGGCCTCTTGGTCCAGACCGAGGGGTTGTGTGTCACTGTATTGGATGTGCTCGGTGGTAGTGCTCTCTGCTGACTCTTGTCCTGACTCGACCGGTACAAACTGTGTACAGTAAGCGTCCAGATCACTGGTGAGTACTATGGGACAGGCTCCCTGCCCACCATGTACAGAGAGCTCTCTTGGTTCTGTGCTAGACAGTGTGGAACTAAATGTGCTTACTACGTCCCCATCCCATCCCCATCCAAGGTAAATACAACTGCCCTCCCCCTCCACCTCCTCCTGCTGCTCCACCGTCTGCTGGAAAAGAGAGCAGGGTGCCTCTGGCCTCTTCCCCTCTCCCCTGGATGTCTCTGATAACCGCTGTGAGGGATCCTCTGAGCCCTGGCAGTCAGAGAAAACTAACACGTTGTCTATGCAAGGGAGAGGAAATGGGAATTCCTCAGACTGGTGAGCTGAGGGAGGTCCCAGGTCAACAGAACCCGCCTGGGTCTCTTCAGACTCAGGTGGGCGCTGCCCTTCGATCAGTGCTGCTGTCCCCGTGCCACCCCGGTCTGGGCATTCGAGGGTTAAACCCTGGATCTGACCTTTAGCTCGAAGAGACCTCGAGCTCTGAGGTGGTTTCTGTCCCTGATCCCACAGTTCCTCTGTGAGCTCGACCCCGTGTGGTCCTGCCAGCGGGGTAGGCAGAGGTAGGGATGCCTCCTGAGCAGCAGTGTGGCCAACAGCACACGACGTCCCTACTGAACACAAGGCTGTGGTGGCCGTGGAGAACGCGATGGAGGAACAGAGTTCATTCACTGATGACTTGGTCACTTCTGCTGTGGCACTGAAACAACCACCACGATCTGCCCGGGAGCAGACAGCCGGCACGCCTGGTTCGTCACGGGGGGCTGAGACACGAACACCAGCCTGGAGGTTTGGGTTTGGCGCCGTTCGGCCTGGCCCCTCCTCACACAGACTAACTGGACAGTATAGGTCCTGGCCAGAAGATAAGCGTATGTGTGCACCGAGTGTGTCTTTGAGCTCTGCGTATGCTCTCTGTTGAGCCAAGCCTGAAGTTTTGCTATGTGCTTGTGTGAGTTGGAAACTGGCCTCCGAGCTTAGCGGGGAGTCTGTGTGCTCTGTCTCTAGTATATGGCAGCCTTGTACAGTCCTACATGGCAACTCTGGTGTGTTTTGCTCATCTTCTAAATGGTTGTCTGTCTCGAGTAAGTTGTTTGTGAACTTTGACCTTTTGCTATGACTTGTGTTTGTGCAGTATGTCCTTGACGTCTCACACAGCTGGCCTTGCTCTACATTAAGCCTGTCTGCAGCCAGTATTGGTCTAATGTTGTTGCTGTTTGTGCCCTGACCCTCTGGGCCAGCCCTCAGTCCCCCAGCCTGGTCACTACTGACTCCATGTGGACCCAGACTTCTCTCTTCAGAGTAAGAGCCCAGTGTGAGTCTCTTTCTGTCTCCACATTCAGGATTGACTCTGTTCACCGAATGTAAACGGACATCTTCTACTTCTTGGCTGGACTGACGTTCATCTCCACAGTCGTCCTCTATGCTGTCTATCTGAACAGTGCAGGTGTCAGAGTTCAGGAAGTCTGGCGATGTACCACGACCGCTTCTTCCAGGCTTCCTTTGCCCCTGTGCTTTAGCTTCCTGAGTGCCCAGTGTGGCGTTCACCTCACTGTCTGTGTTGTGTTGGCCGTGCACGTGTGACCAATGTAACTCGTGTCTGTTGCCAAATTGTGCTTCTGTGCAGTCATTCTGTAAATGGCACTTGTCTCGATGTGAGTCTGCTCTTACTGTGTCTGTACCAGGGTAGAGCTGGATGTCCACTGGGAACTGCTCCTGACTGCTGTGCAGTAGGCTGGCTTTGTTCTCAGGACTCTTCCTGAGGTTACAACCTGGTCGCTGTGCACATGTCTTTGTGGGGTCTTTGTGGCTGTCCCTGGCTGTGATGAACTCTCTCCGCCGGGCTCTACTCTGACCACCAAGGAAGCTGCCGTCCTCCACTAGTTGCCAGCCAGTGTACACGTCCTCCACTTGGAGCAAGGCCTCAAGATAGTCCTCGTCCTCTGGACTTGGGTCCGGCGGAGCGTCATCATGCCATGAGCAGGAGTCACAGTACTCGTCTGACCCATCACCCCTGCCAGTGCCTCTCTCCCACCATTCCTGGGGGTCCGCACCCAAATTCCCCTCCTCTAAGCCCAATCCGTTAGGGTGGCGGGGGCAGTCTTCAAGGGCTTCCTGAGTCTGCAGAGAGAGAGAGAGAGAGAGAGAGAGAGAGAGAGAGATAAATCAATGAGAACACAACATGCATCAGGGAAAGGGTGTGTAGGGGATT
>OMLC01083059.1:0-15537 GCA_900302585.1 Regalecus glesne
AAGAGAGGGGGTAGAAAAAGGAGAAGGGAGAATGTAAAAAAAACAGAAACAAAATAGAATATGTACCATTGTAAGAGAGACAAAGAGGAAGAGAAGGTGGAAGAAAGGGGGAGAAACTCCTTCAGGCAATGAAAGACGAAGAGGAAAGGCTGGGAAGGGAGTAATTTCACACTAGACTAGATCATGTGACAGCTTGCCGCCGAGAGGAGGAGAATGAAGGAGGGAAGTAAAGGAGAGAGAGAGAGAGAGAGAGAGAGAGAGAGAGCGCCCCTCCTGGGGGATGGTGAGCGGGAGCAATTAGAGGTGAGAGAACTGCAAAGGACGAGTGAAGAAGGCCGAGGCAAACACTCTACCCTACATGCATGCACAGGCAAAAATTCACATGCACATAATACCTAGATCTCAATCCCATCATTGTATGTCTCCTCACGTCCGCTCACATGCACGTGCACGCACGCACACACAGACTTTCACTCAAACATGAAAACACACAAGCACAGCACATACTCACTCATTCTCACCACATAATCCCTCTTCTCTAGCCGGCTTTTAGCATTTCCCCTCCTGCTCTCTCTTCCTCACTCTCCCTTGCTCTCTCTTCATTGCACACTTCCCATTGCCCCCAATGCTCATGTTTTTCAGCACACTCACTCCATCATCCCACCATCCATCTCTAGCAGTCTCTTTCTCTCTCATATTTCACAGCTTCTCCACCTCAGTTCTCTCCTTTGCCAAATTTGTACTCCTGCCTTTCTACCAGTCTCCATCTCCTTCTCCAAACTAGCACCCCTGTGCCTCCAGTGTATGCCTGATGGATAGCTGGCAGAGCTTCCATTGAATCAGGCTCAAAGGAAGCTGATGCTGAGCCCAGCAATGGAGAACAGTTACAGGAGCCCTAACAAAACACACAGAGAGAGAGAGAGAGAGAGAGAGAGAGAGAGAGCTGTAGTACACTTACTACCTTCTTTGTTTCCCAAACCAGTCATCAACAAGACAAAATGATTTTAAGGGGATACTGCAAATCTGCAGTATCATAATTTATTACAAGCAAAGGTTTATGTTTACATCCAAATATTGTATGAATTCTTTGGGATTTTTAGAAAAGTCTATTTGGCAAAATGGGTGCAGTTGCAGGTGTACAGTCAATCATCTGTTGTTCTAGGTGTAAAATCTCCCTGCCTTAAGACTGGCATGAAAGAAAAATGTGAATATACAGCTTTAATTGCACTCAATTTTCCAAATCAACTTCAATATGTGATCAAAGATTCACTGCAGATTTTATGGCCACTAATAGCATTACTGAGCAAAGTAAGTCCCCATGACAAAAAGTACTTTCTTCCTCTCAACAGTGATGTACTGAAATCTGGTAAAAAAAAAACATCCAACAATACATAAGTCCTCCAAATATTAATGTCTTGATGTATGCTCAATAATCCAGGTATGGAGATCACAAAAAAAGGTGAATAAACGTTTCCAAATAAACTTCTGATCCAGTTGAACTGATTCAACTCTTTTTTGTGATCCAAATATTAAGTTAGGTTAACATTAAGTTTTTCTTAACAGCTTTGATTGGTATATAAAAGCATATTCTTTGTTTGAGAGAGGTCCATTTCATGCCTCATGATTAGTCCCCACATTGTTGGAGTGGACAAGGAGTTGGATGGAGCTTGGGGGATTAAGGTCAGATGCTTTTGAACCCGCTCTACCACTGAGCTGCCACGCCCCCTCCAAAGCATTGTCTTTTTTTGCACTAACGATATTTTCTGAAATTAAAAAGTCAATTAAGCTTTAGTTACCCAGCAGAATAGAAAAAATCGGTTCTGCTAATACTAGAGAAACACCAGTATTGAGAAACACTGTTGTAGAGAAATTTGTAATTTAAACCTCCTGTCTTACATCACCACTGATGATCCAGTAATTGCACTTACAATTATTTCACTTGACATGACATGCACTCTTTGCATAGGATTACTATCTATTGGAAGGCTCACTGTCTGGTGGAAGGCTCACTGTGAGCCTGTTGAAGTGGGCTACAGGGGCTTTGCAGGACATTCTCTACACCTGGCCCTGGAACTCTTGTGAGCTTGTGAGCTCTCTGTGAGCTGCAAAAAAAAACAGCCAATAGGAAAAACTTAGAAGTCACTTAAAAGGTATCCCTCGGTGACCAATGGCACAATGCATTACCTGGACACAAGTCGGGACTTGATCACTTGGATGAGTCTGTCTGATTTCTGATGTTAAGACCCGAAACACCTGATGACCCCAGGTTCATTACAGATGATGAGTCCAGGCTGCATCACATGGTGTATCAAAGAACTAACCAATGTTTTGAGACGGTCTTTAAATTGACACATGACTATAACTGCCAATTGCTGACTATTACTGTATGAGTTGCTTTGGATGAGAGTGACTGCTGAGTAAATCAAAATTTGTATGTAAATTCACCACTTCAAGAAGCCATACAAATGTTGTTGTGGTTTTTGAATAGTACAACTGAAATCTGTAACTTTTCTCCCCCAATAAATCATTTTAATGGTCTGGACCCACGTTGCTTATTACTAACTATTGTCCTTGCCACAGTCGAAGACAGTCTCTAGTCTCTGCATACCAATATCGAAATTCTGTTGGGTCACAGCAGGTAGTGCTACTGCAAACATCTAGTTCATGTCAGAAACAACTGTACCAGGGGGGGAAATGTGATGCCTATTTGGTGGTGCTTCTGTTAAAAAAACAACTGTAAAACTGCTTTACAATATGGTTTGATTATGTTAGTAATGCATTAACCTGCCTGCATTAGTTTGGGTTTGAGGATCCAATTTCACAAATGAGCTGACAGCACACAAGCAACAATGGTCACTACAGTTTGATTATAGTCTGAATAAATCTGCTGCAGATAGGTTTATAGGTTACAAAATATACGATTTGTGGAAATCTTTGAAAAGAATCCTCTCCTTTTGGCTCGTTCCCCGTTTCTCAGGGGTCACCACAGTGGATTTTACAGTTTCCATTGGTCCCCCATGAGGGCTCAGCAGCAATGGTAGTCATTCACCAAGCCTTGACCAATCAAGGCCGAGTATGGAGACTGGATCAATTCAATAGAGTCTTGTCAATCCATGTATTGGTATTACTTTTTTTCATATTTGAAAAGAATGCGCGCCAACAACTAAGGTATTTGTCTTTAAAAATTGCAAAATTTAAGCTATATTGACTAGTTCATGGACAACAAGATAAAAAAACACTTGGATAAATCCCTTGGGCCCCTCACATTAATGCAGTGTGGACTCTGTCACTACGGGCTTAGAGTAAGCAAGATCACAAGCCTTCCTACCCAATTTTTCCCTTGCTAAAGAACATGCAATTCTGCTGTCTTCTGTGTCACTTTCTGTCATCTTGTCTATGGATGTATGGATGCTGATTTCATTTTATACATTTTGTCTTGTAGCAATTAGCACTTCCCATGGACTACAGTACCCATATCTCCCTGCTCAAGTTCAAAATCTCCACCCACTGCTACACCTTTAATTGTTACATTATTGGATATAACAGAATTGCATCTGGTGATGCAATTTCGTCGATAAAGCTACAGGGATATGAAATTTGCTCTCTCTCTCACTGTGGACTGCGCACCCAAAATCATTTTAAGATAACCTGTGCTGCAGAATACAATGACGAAGAAAGGACATATCTTCACATTACCGCTGGCTACGGTTTTATTGGAAGATGATCCAATTTTGCTTATCTGCTGATCAGTGGTTATAATCAGCCAAGTTTTCCTGACGGACATGTGGTTTCTACAGAGATGACTGGCTCCCTTTTATCTTTTTAAATGTCAATACAATAACAACTTAAGCCGGGATCAGATTTCATAATAATTTTGCCTTTAAAGATGGTCACCATGCCAGATTTAGAAACCATAGTGCCATACATTCTTGTTGCATCTTGAAAAGTCAAGGAGAAAGGGGATTTGTTGCCACTGCTCAGCGGCTCCTACCTTGGTTTCGTTGTTCCATATGACAGTACCAATAGCAGGATCCGAACTAAAGCTGTCTTCACATCCTTCATGTAGAGGGGGTAGTACTACAGGTAGTAGCATGGGTGTGCTATGGGTTCCCCCGTTTCACATAGAGTGCCACGGAAGTAAAAAAGAGGGCTCTGACCAACCAGTACTTCAGGTTTGATTCTCATCATCCATTAGAGCACATACTAAGAGTTATCAGGATGCTGCACCACTGCATTGACATCCCCACCGACACAGCAGCTGGGGATGGGAATAAATGCCACATTAAATAGGCCCTGGTTAAGTGTAGTTATCCTAAATAGCCATCTTTCACAGCTAGAAAGATGCCCAAACAGTGCACCTACTGATCGAAGAGAAAAGGACAACAGCTGCCTAAGTGTAAACCAGTGGTGATTCCGTACGTGACAGGAGTTTTGGAACATTTGACATGATTATTTTCCAAACATCACATCTCCATTGCTTTCAAACCTCTAGACACGCTGTGCCAGAAATTGGTTCACCCCAAGGATCTTGTCCCCTGGAACAAACAGCACAACTTCATATATACTGTTACATGCTGGGAGGATTGCTGGGATTTCTACATCAAGCAAACCAAACAAACGGTGGCCAGTAAGAGGATGGCCCAACACAGATGACCTAGCATGTCAAGCCAGGACTCAACAGTCTAAACTCATCTACAGGCCAGTGGACACACTTTCAACAATTAGGATGTGGACACCTTTGAAAGGGTCACTGGTTTAAATGTGGAGTCAAACAGGCAATCTATGTGAAGAAGGAAGGACCATCTCTGAACTAGAGTAATATTTGCTGTTCTTCAATTATATTGCACTGCATGAGGTAAAGACGGCCATTCTTTCTTCTCGATGTTCATAATTTATCTTAATGCCAGAATTTTTTTGGTGTGAAACCAAAATCGTGTCAAAATCAGGCTGTAGTCTCATCCCCGAATTAGACTATCGTATAAGACCAATGGGCATCTTCAGTGCCTGGGGAGCAGTAAGTAGTTTCTGTGTCTTGCTGAAGGACACCTCAACATGCTTCCTGAAGGACCTGGGAATCGAACCAGCAACCTGCTGATTACTAGACAACCCGCTCTACCCTCTGATCCACACCATCCCCATGTAGTGTTACATAGGCTGATCTTTTTTTTCACCTCCACTTTTTCTTCTATTTGAATCATCATCTATTACTTGAGAAAGCCGGATTGTTTTAATTCCTTCGCTATCTGTTTGAACGCACTAATCTTCAGAGATGCTAGACTACTTTTCTTTTGGTCATTTGTTACATTAATTTGGTTTATTTTGTTTGCTGCCTTGGTGCAATCTGCATGTGATCTCTCTCTTAAGCACCTTTTCTTTCACTATATTTTTAACCATACCCCACTCTTCACTATATACTATATTGCCTGTATCACCACACACAACGCATATCTCTGGCCAAATATGCCCACAGCTTTTTTTACAAGTTATCAACAGAGCATTTATTTGTTTTCAGTCAATTAATGACTGACAACGAACAAGTTAAAGGGAAAATGTAATATCAACCTTCTCACTCTCTGAAACACAACATGAAAAACATCTACAGTTGTTCCTGATCATTTCTGCATCTCTGGGGAAGCTGCGAGACTGAGTTCATTTTGTGGCTACCAAGCAACGTATCTTGACATCCGTTGGCAGGTGGAAAAACTAACAGCCTAATCTACTCTAAACACCCTGTTCAAAAAGCACATCTCCATTCTCTTTAATAAACTGTGTTTCTACTGGTGTAAATGATATCCCACAACTCTAGTGTAGAGGATTTTATGCACAAAGATACAGAAATTAGCCTGCAGCATTGTATTCTGGTACGTGTAGACGCTGTGGGAAAGACTCTATGAGCAGGGGAACACCGATTTCCCTGTCAATTTAGTATGCAGCAAGAACTTTGCTGCTTCAATCGTCTACATTACACATCAGTGCTGATTGCACCTACACAAAACCATCGGTGAAATTTCTCTTTTAAGGAAACAAAGTTGTTGCGCCACAGTTCACATACACAAGTCATGCCCACACTGTCAGATCAATAGGTACCTCTGTGACATGATCTTGAAAGCGTCGGGCAAGTAACACTGCACATTCTCCATCTGGAAGGGGTCTGCATCGCAGATCTTGTCATCAGTTCGACCGTAGTTGGCCGTCTCAATCATGATGACATCACTCCCAGGGCAGCGCAGCTCAATTGGATACCCCTCGCATGCCAGCTCCCGACGCATCAGGCCAAAGGGCATCGCCGATCGACTCAGAGCTAGAATACGAGGAAGGGAGAGAAGAGAGAAATACAGTTATTGACATTTCCAGAACATTTTCACACTTTCAGTGTACATTTGTTGGTTACTTGTCTGAATTGTGATCCAAATTCAGAACTGTTGAAAAGTTGATTGAAATGAAATGAAGGTTGGGGAAACTTCCACAAGTCAATGTTAAGTTTCAATCACATATAAGCAGAAAAACTTTCATTTGATCTTTAGGTCTTCCAGTAATTTGGTGTTACTGTCAAATTTTCTCATTGAAACTTCGAAATTTGCACATGAAATAAAGAACTTGCAAGAAACATAGCTAATATGGTCTGGCAGTCTTCTAACTGTCAATCAAATTCTGGTACTGGGACTGAGAAGCTCCTTCAAGTTTTTCCACTGAGATACTTAATCACTTGTGAGACAAACTGAGAATCAGAAATGTTAACAAACTCCTACACAAGTAGACACATACATAGGCAGCAGCCCATCCGACTCTGAACCACAAAGCTATGTTTACCCCTGACGCTCAGGCTCCAGGAAGAAACAATCTCCCCAGCATCCTCATTTCCCAACAATTCACTTATTCTGCAATATGGAGCTGATCGCACACACACACACGCACACAAACACACACACACACGCTTGTTGCTGAAGGTTTGCATATACAATGGTTGTTTGGTGATATTCTCTGAGTGTGTGGGCCACCACCCTTGGCCAGACACTTCACTTAAATCAGGTGCAGCTTTCAGTATCCAGGCTAAGCTTTTGAAACATGCCATGAATGAATGAGGTGCATTTAAAACTGATGATGAAGTCCTCGTTCTCTGATCTATAACTGATCCACCAGTTATTTTAGTGTTTTCACCAGGTGTCAGGTAAACACCTTGGATTTTATTCTACTATGGAAAGGAGAAGACTTAAAAGAGACAGGCAGGTAGGTCTGGTTTGTTCTTGCTTTTTTAGCTTAGTTGTTTTTGTGGGGGGTTTTTGTGGGGGTGTCTAATTTTTTTTGTCCCTTTCCCCCCACCCGAATTCCCCAAGTTGCCTACTGCTGGATACGTCGCTTTGATGCCCCGCTAGAACGTCGACAGGAAGGAGGAGGCCATACCATGTGTCTCCTCTAAGTCACCCGACGACTAGCCCTCAATATTTCACACATCACGGTCTCGTAGGGAAAGCACAGTGCTTGACCGTTAGAAGAGAATAAACCAGAGTACTTTCCCTTCACTTAACCACGAGCGCCTGGACCACCCAGAGGGAGACACTAGTGAACTATAATACTTTATCCAACCTAACCCTTATACCCATGTGAGGCTTAGCCAATTATGCCCCACTAACTATGGACCTCCTGATGGCTGGAGAAACGACGCAGCTGGCATTCAAACATCCAACTGCATAACACAGAGATGCACTGAACATAGGTGTCTTAACCCCCTAGGCCACCGTAGGCCCTCCTACTAGGTCTGTTTTATATGTCATGATTAGGCCCCACGTTTTGAGGGTGGACATGGACTTAGATAGAACTTGGGGAATTTAGACATTCCTGATGTCCTTCCTGGTGCCCTGTGGTGGGTTTGAACTTGCTGCCTCTGGCTCCTCTGTTCCTGAAGCACACGCTTTACCAATGAGCTACCGCAGCCCACTAGAACAGCTAAAGGAGAAAAAAGGATAAAGAGGGATTTGTTGTTTCCCTCCACCTTTGGTATATCAAGGACCATTTGCATATCCCCCTTACACTAATGAGCTGAGTGAAAGGCATGTCAGTGCACTGCAGCCAGGAGTCAGCTTTGCATGGAGAGGAGGTCAACAGGGCCAGTAGGGCACAAGAGGGGGTTAATCGCTGTGTCAGGCTGAGAGCCATGAGAGAGTCATTTTATGTCTCTCCAACTCTACTCAAAAGCCAAGTTACTTTTAAGACACACAAAAACAAAATGGCTGCCAGGTTTCTTCATAGCCCAGTGCAGCCTAGAGTAAGTGGATTGAGAGCACTGGAGAGGGAGTTAAAGAGAGTATGATCTGGCATTGGAGTTCTCCATAGTGCTGAAGGACAGCCAGTATTACGAGGGGAGCCGTCCCTGCACTGGAAGAGAGAATTGAGCTGAGAGCCGCTGTCTGTGGACCTGGGCTGACAGCAGTAAGTTGAACTGCCATTGAACTGCTTTCAGAGAACAACATCAAAATAGGTGGAGCAGTAGAGAGAGAGAAAGAGAGAGAGAGAGAGAGAGAGAGAGAGATATGGTAATTTTCTATAATGTGTTTACTTGATATGTGTTTTCTAGCTCATGTCTAGCTTTTCAATGTTTAAATGCATACTTTGGCAATATGTACTACTGTTACGTCATCCCAATAAAGCCATTTGAATTAAATTGAATTGAGAGAGATATGAGGCTGTGGCAGTGGAGCTGTCTGCAGTCCTGAAAGGATCAGTCTTGGTAGAGGAAGCTAACCCTTCCCAGAGGGGGAGGACAAGGCGACACATTAAGCTAATGGTGGCCATATTGTCAAACCTCAGTGGGCCATTCCTACCACCACTGAAGGAGGGATTTCACAGAGGGTTTTTTCTTTATTTTTTAAGGGGATGGGGGAAAAAGCTCTCTGAATGGTCCCTTCCGAATACAAACTACCCCTACCTCCCCTGTGTAGAAGAGGAGCATAGGTGGAATGGAAAATTAAATCTCTTTTTTAAGTTAAAGTACAGCTACTTTACTTTAATCTACTCAGTTAGGAGAATTACTTGCGTGAGAGTAAACAACATTCTTCCTCAAAAGCTGCTTGAGCAATTAAATTAGGAGTTGCTTTTGTTCTTTTCATATCTACAAATAAACACAGCTTTAGCTCCAGAAATACGAAAATATCCTGTAGCTGACATATCCAATATCAGTGGAGACAACCTGGATAAATACTGTATTAACAATCTATTGTAGCAATTTAAATCTTCAAAAACATTCAGTATCAATAACATTTGAATTGTTTTTTTTTACTGTGTAATGGTTGATAAAATAAAAGCAGTGAAATAAGATATTGTTAATCAACTATAATCAAAAGCACCAGGATTGTTTTATGCTCAAAAAAGTAGTCAGATAAACATTTATTCAAGAACTGTAACGAGTATAGTTGCCATTTATTACTTTTCACCTCTAACACCGAGTCAATCACTTCTTTTCTCCACCAATCTCTCCTGTGTTAGGCCTGAATCCCATATGCCAAAGCCAGACTTGTACTGCTTAGGTTTCAGCTGCTGCGTGTCCATTCAGGAGGAGTGCCCATCAGGGTCAATGTCAATGTCAGTCACCCGGACATGCTCTGCAACGACGTGCACTACATGATTCACTGCTGTCAGACTTGCTCATATTTCTAAATGCCACCCATTTATGCAGTGGCGACTTGAGTTGGGCTTCTGCAACTAACAGCCATTAGGGCTGAATGACTTCAGATGTTTCATGCCTTGCCAGCAGGCAGTGGTAGTGCCAAATCACAAAGGCCTCGATGCAAAAGTGCATACTAATGAATGTGTATGAAGATCTGAACGACGTGCAACGTCTGGCCAATGACTTCATTTGCGCACATTGTTTAGCCAACATGTGTATATGCTCATATGCAAACACCCAGACAGGACAGACTGACGGATAAAAACATAAACACGCAGTTCTCAGGAAGACACACATCCAGAATTATAAAGAGATAAACATATAAAGATTATTGCTCTTACTCACATACGCAAACAAATATACAATGCCTACACAAACATATACAAGGACTCACGTAATAATAATGATTCCCTTATCAGTCCCGCAAGGGGAAATTTGTTCTCTGCATTTTTGACCCAA
The DNA here is from genome assembly GCA_900302585.1 of Regalecus glesne. Lineage (NCBI taxonomy): Eukaryota > Metazoa > Chordata > Actinopteri > Lampriformes > Regalecidae > Regalecus > Regalecus glesne. The sequence goes on from OMLC01083059.1 coordinate 10,121, forward strand.
CCTATTGTATAGGAGCAGTGAGCTGCCAACATATGGCGCTCGTAGGGGTTAAGTGTCTTGCTCAAGGACACCTCGACATGCTGTATGCAGGACCGGGAATCGAACCTGCAACCTTCCGATTGCCAGGCGACCGCTCTACCCACTGAACTATGCCACCCCTAAGAACAAACATGTTTACAGTCACATTTAAACGTACAACCCATACACACACATAGGCCTGATACCACAGTGGGATTATAGTGTGCGATGTCAGTTTGTGTCGCTTCTCTGTTAACGCCCATGTGGTTTACATACAGAACAGCGTACAGCTGGCCGACAATTAAAACACCACAGCATGCTAGGAGCGGAGCATTACTGAAAATGGACCACCAGGAGTATACACAACCAAGCCACTTGCACTGTGTGGACCTACATACCAAGAGGACCAGACCCCGGTGGAAAAGGCCAGATTGTAGGCCACACACACTCAACAAAGCCCACAGCATGATCCCAAGGGTCCTCATTGTTTGTTATTCAAATCTTACTTTTAGCGGTATATCACAGCCATGTATCATTATTTTGACAGTTACATGGTTTGAGCATCAATAAGGTTAAATATGTCCCTATTTAGGAAAAAATGAAGAAGTAGAGCTTGTGAGTAGGTGCTTATCCTTTACTGTATATACTGTGCTGTCCCATACAGTTTATCTGAGGCTTTTTCTGTCTGTGACCACCTCAAGTGTGTGTGTATGTGGGCATCTACATGTCTGAGTACATGTGTGAGCATCGCATTGTGTGTATATAGGAGTATGTCTGTGTGAGAGTGTGTTCACTATGTGTGCTTACATGTGTGGGCGTGTACTGTACAGTATAGTGTGGTAGTGACTCAGCCAAATGGCCTGAGGCCTAGTTGGGAATGCAGTTGGCCCTGAGATGAGATGAACTGGGATAAGGCTGGACTGGCCATCGGCAACGACTGTCCTTCACTCTGCTGGAATCCATCAACATTCAGGGTCTCTGTAGCCAACACACGCACACGCACACGCACACACACACACACTATCTGCATAGGACTAGTATCATCTGGGGACCTCTAGTAATTGTTAATGATTGCAGAGATCATCTGTGATCTTGACCCCGAATGAATCGGCCACATCCGTAATGTGTAAAATAAAAATTCTGGTGCAGATTACCAACTAAGTTTTACAAACAGAATGGTCATCTGAAAATATTTGTCCTGTACAAATCGACATCTAAGTTATTTGGGGATCATTTTTTTTCTGCTTCTTTCCTGTTGAGAATTATGAAGGCTGTCGTGTAAATTCTGAATGAAAGCTTTGACAGCATTTTGGCTGCAAATTCAGGATGCTTGTCTTGCTACACATCATTTCATAAAATTCACTTTAGTAACATGGTTGACACTACACTGCAATTAAACTGGGTGTCTCTTCGTATATCCAATGCCAATTTTCCGTCTTCGTAGCCATTACTCTTGTCGTTCAAGACCATAGAAGACATTCAAGAAATATTTGCAGAGAAAAATAGGGTACAGGAAGCAGATGCTATGCGGAGCCTTGACATTATCAGTCGTATCCAGGGGATAATGTCAGTAAAGTCGAGTGAAATACAGACTTTGCCTATATTTGTGCAAATATACTGCACAAAACATCGACTTGAGGGGTCATTTCTAAATCATGTGAGGTCCCCTGGTAATACTAGTCCTGTGCGAATAGGGCTATAGACAGACATCCATCTAGGAATGTCTGCAGGCAGACTTGTCAAAGCTATATGGCAGAATGCTTTTTCATGTTGGCAGCCATGTTACTAGATAGGTCCATGGAGACCAGTGTCTCACAATGAGACTGATTCATGAGTCATCCACCGTGCTATGTAAATCTGCCATAATGCTGGTCATCCACAAGATATGACTGTTCTTCATTTCCACAAAAAAACATAGAATAAGGCAGTAAAGGCCAAAGCATGTGGGTCGGCTAGTATGGAAATGTAGGGCTCACAAATTTAATCAATGGCTAGAAAAATGATGCTCCTCCTGAACACGGTGGTACGAGGGGCAGAAACAGGTGACTCCACCATGGAAACTCATCCTTATCTAGACCAGGAGGGACGGCTGATTGGATCTGACTTACTCAAACATTTTTATTAAACGTATAAGGAGAAATGTGCAACTATCTGCATTTAATCCATGCTAACCAACTACTTTGAACTTACACTAACATTATAGCCTTCAGTAGCCAGTATCAGCATGCATTGCTCATTATGGTATATATTAGCATTATATTAGTTAATGTTGAAGTATATTCATTCCTCCCATAATTACATAATTAACCTGAATAATAATAATAATAATAATACATTATATTTGTAATGCACCTTACAATTCAGTTGAATCCTCAAAGCGCTAAATCCTATTTGTGGTGTGTGTGTGTGTGTGTGTGTGTGTGTGTGTGTGTGTGTGTGTGTGTGTGTATGTGAGAGAGAGAGACAACCAGATTAGGGTTTGCCAGAACATGTCAAAGAAAAAAAAAGGTGGACATCAGGACACTTTTGTGGGCTCAAAAACACCCCTTTGTAAGCAGAAAGGTCCCTGTAATATGAAAAAAACTATTTGAATGGAATAGAATAGAACCATTTTGTTTGCCACACGACCAGGGTCAGTGGAATTTGTTTTCTGCATTTAGCGGATCCTATTGTGCAGGAGCAGTGAGTGTAGCTACCACATGGCACCAATGGAACAGTTAGGGGATCAGCGTCTTGCTCAAGGACACTGTGACACGCTTTCTGCAGGGGATTTAACCACTAATCTCCAATCACTAGACGACCACCTTGCCTCCTGAGCTATGAAAGCTATGAGTTGATAGTCCTCATAGAAAATGAAAGAAAGGCTGATACAAATATCCAATAATTGTGCCAGTGGTCAACCACAGTAAATCCATCTGTGGAGGGCAGCAGCAGAAACACATAGAGGGACGTAGATGAGGAGTCTCAGGTAAGGGCTCAGTTGTAGTCTTAAGAAAATGTCTTGTGTCCCCCCCCAAAAAAATAAAAAAAATAAAAAAATTGTAATGAGATCTATGCCCTTGGTGCTGGGAACGTAAATTGCGACACAGAAAAACAACAACAATGTAAGGATAAAAGTCTGGGATCATTCAAAATAAAGACAGGTTGAGAGTTGATATGAAACAAAGCATTACGACTCCATGCCTAAGAGAAGTTAAAGCAATGCTTTAGTCTAAACATGCTTCAAGTCATTTGCAATGATGAATTAACACAGTTTGGTATGATAGTCTGAGTCAAACAGAAGCAGACACATTCAGCCTTCTCAAAGCAAGAAAAAGAAAGAAAAAGCAGATTGAAAAAGGGATACTTTCTATCTCTAAACATTAACTAAAACTTTCTAACTTCATCAGCAGCACACTTTGAAAGTCAGACATAAAAGCACTTTGATTGCAATTCAGCCAGCTGCAGTTTGACCTTGGACCACTTTGCCACAGACACTCTGTTAAGTTTTCCTTTTCAGGAATAATTGAGAGAGAAGGTTTGGCCTCGCAGGCAGCCAGGCGTTGTGATAGCAACTCTGCAAATGGCATAACACATAGGGAGATTATAGCCGTGGAGCTCTGTGGGCCCCAAGGCGGACTAGCTTAGCTGGGTAGCTAACTGTATTTTCTTATTTATTTATTTATTTTGGGGGGGGGGGGTGATGTGCTCAGCTACTCTTAGCCCTTCTATGTGTTCCAGCGGTCATCTCCTAATGCTTCTCATTAGCACTGAACTAAAGCAAGGTGCCAGAGCGCATACTCACCCAAGAGCTGTGTTCTATTAGTGAGTGAGAAACTGGGCATAAGCCTGGGCAGTTGGGTTTGTCTGCTATCATAAAATCCCCATAAGATGCTGCCAGTGGAAACAAGGGTATACTCTTGTTTTCATACATTTAAATATACTTCTTTAATCCTAAAGGGAACTGCATTCTTTGGAGGGCTGTCAGTTTAAGCAGCAATCCTGGTGCAGGAAGGGTAACATATCATAGTCAAAGGTACTTCAACGGATATTGTCGATAATAGTACCTGTCCCATCCAACAAGGGGAGGAGCTCACTAACTACAGTCATTGTGCCGACCTTGCTTAAAGACCATGGGGACAAAAAAACTTCATACTCCAGCAAAAAACTCAGAACTCCCTGCTGGCAATAAGAGACCGCCACCTCATTCCCTCATGATTTGAAACCGGGTCTGCCGAGGAAGGACAAGTCATCCTAGAGTTTCTGGCGAGAGCCTAGAGAGGCCTCAGTCATGGGAATCTCACTGCAGCAGGGAATTATCCCCGCGACCAATTTCTCTCGTAGTTTATCAGCGTAAGCACTGTATCTTAGCGACTCACTTAGTGCAGCCAGTTAGCTTAACAACTTTCTGGAGCGTGGCCTGTCACTGCAGACAAGCTGAGGCACCGCAGCCAGAAATGTCACATCCAGGCAGCCTTCAAGCTGAGGAGCTGTGATGAAGTGACATCCTGAGACCAAACTACAGCTCTGGCATGAGGATGTGGGGTGGAAGGTTCAGAGGGGTTGGGGGAGTGATGAGACATTAGGAGAGGGGGCGGGATGGAGGAATTAATACTAGCCTACGAGCTAAGAGGCTGATTCCTGCAGAAGATGGGGTAGAGGAAAGAGAGGAGACGAGATGGAAAGAGACAGAATGGGGGGTCACCAGCCATGCTACAGGGTCAGAACACAAAACAGTGCCAAACTGACACACATCCACTGTGATTGAGCCAAGTCGATCTTGGAGACAGGGGAGGGTGGAGAACGGAAAGGGAGTGGAGCCAGATATCTGGGGAATGAGACATGGTAGCAATATAAAAAGGGGCAGAAACCATCAAACCTCATGCTGGCTGAACACGCAAACACAGACACTCCCATAGTGAAGCCGCAAGGTCACTGACACAAAGGGAGTCGGATGGAGGGATTCAAAAGGGAGCAATGTCCATTGTTCTTGTCTGCTCTCAATATTCTCTCTCTGCAGCTATCCAATCTCATAACGGAACCAATTACAACACAGCTCATCACATTAGTTCATTCATAACAGAATTAAATGTATCCCTGTTGTAGATGGGAAGCGCAGGAAGATTATTGTGCATTTTCAGAACTGCACACGGTCTCGCAAACACACCACAGTCCAACAAGCACATGCAAGTGCATACAAACACGCACGCACGCGCGCGCGCGCACACACACACACACACGCACACCCCTCCCTTATCCTCATCCATCCTGAACCCTGAACCCTCTCACTGTGTGTTGACAAACTCTGCTGTGGGGGAAACTGGGAGGCAGAGAAAGGAGATTAAGATAGACAGTTAAGAAACCACTGAGACACACACATACGTGTGTGTGTGTGTGTGCAGATGCAGGCACACACTCAT
>OMLC01083062.1:0-11137 GCA_900302585.1 Regalecus glesne
ATATTACACTTACATTTTGGAAACACTTAAGCTCTTAGAATACAAGGATAGGTAAGAAGGAATACATAAAGCACAAATATAAATGTTATGTATTTTTGGAAATAATCTTAGTGTGCATCAAATTCATTACTTCTGCAAATGGTGAAACCCCATATATGTAGCCTATACTGCATAAAATACAAGGTCCCTAGTGATTATCTTGCTCTAAAACACCTCTAACAAAGTGCAGCATGATTTACTGAGATCTTTCAATGTTTTGAAGAGCGGTGAGTGTCTGATGATCATGTAACAATCAATTGATATGGACACTTGACCCACTATGGGGTAATAAGATTGAATTACAAAGAGCTCAAAAGATTTTTCCATCCTCAGGCACACAGGTGGCCAAGAGCCACTTAAGGATACTGCTCGTCATCAAGGTTCATGACTGTCTTGGAAAAAAGACAGAAAATGGACTTATATGTGATATCATTGAGTCCTTCTTTTCTTTGTATTTATTGATCTTAATATTATTAATATCATAATTTATATAATTGGGATAATTATTGATAATATTGGTTAGAATAGTAGTGGTTAGATAGGAGTGTGTAGAAGCAACATTATAATCACTAGCATTAGGATCTATATTGTTTCCATTAGTATATTGGAATCAGCATGGATAATATGGACATATTAGTATGGCAGCATGGTGGCCCAATGGTTAGTGTTGTTCTCTCTCAGCGAGAAGGTTCTAGGTTCAAGTCCTGTGCTGTCCCAGGTCCTTTCTATGTGGACTCTGCATGCTCTGCCCATGTCTCCTGGGTTTTCTCCGGTGCTCTGGTTTCCTCCCACCATCAAAAAACATACATAAGATAAGATATTCCTTTATTAGTCCCACTGGGGGAAATTTCGGATACATGTTAAGATCAATACTCCTGACTACTCCCCTGAGCAAGGCAATAGCCCTTTCCCCAAATGACATCATATCCTGCTTGTGCACAATGCGTTGTTGGTTTTAAAGTCACACATAGCCAGGTGTGATATTCGTTCACATTGGATTCAGTTACGCTAGCTACAGAAATATGTGAAAGAAATTAACAAGAAAATTTAAAAGATATGCAGAAAATGAAGAGAGAGTTGCTGATGACTGTTGCCCTGCTTTTGATCCAAACTCTTACCAGGGCTCTTGTGACATTGAAAAAGCAGAAATACTGGAGAATGGCCAAGAAACATGGAGGACATTGATGGGTGGTGCAGGTGGAGTCACTTACTATGTGCCTAACTGCTTTACAGACAGTGAAAATAACATATAAACCTTATATTTCCTGCTTTCCCTAGTGGGCCAAGTGAAGAGAAACAGCATCTGATGAATCAATTTTAGATTAAAGACCTCAAAACCAAATGTTGGGTATAGGGTTTGCCCAGAACACTTTCCAGCTGGGAATATGTACATGAATAATGTGCCAACTGTAGCTCTCAAGACTCCTGAACGGCCTACAGATGTGATTGCCTCGGAACTCAATACTGTCAGGTTGTTTATCACAAAGACTTGTGGCAGACATTTGGTGGTAATGAGGTAATATGTTTATCATCAAACTCATTTTAAAATCCTTCCTGAAAACGTCATGATTTGATATATTTCAAGACGCTCTGCATTATGCAACAGCGCTACATCTGGCAAAGCACAACGCTTTTCTTAACAGGGTGTCATTAGAATGTCTGTAAGGAACATTTAGTTGGCGAGGATCGTGTAACAATCAATCGTCAATTGATATGGATACTTGAACTTCTATGCAGCTGTTTAGATTGGATTACAAAACAGTTGATATCTGATTTTCGGGTGACCTCTGTTTGTCCTTCTGGCTGTTATGGAGCAACGGCACTGACGACTCTGCAGTTGGCACACACTCCTTGTGCAGGGAGAAGCATATCAGTGACACCTTGGAAGGAGAATCGATGGTCTGAGCGGGGGAAAGACTGGCACAGTAACAGTGACTGGCTGACTGCCAGCCCCATTAGGCAGGGTTCACCATGCGCAGTAGTAAATCCTCCCGTTTCATTGCCAGAATATTGGAAATCACCGAGACAAATCGACTTTAATTTAATCATGTAGACAGCACTTGTTCGGCACATTTTCTCTTTTGCACAAATTGTGAGCAGCAAGTCATTTAAACATTTTATGTCATTGCCCCATATTGTAGCCTTTCCCAAAATTCAAGATGAGCCAAAACTTCTAGTCGGAGGAGTTTGCATACTCATCACAACCTCAGCTAGTGGACTGAGCTCCCTCTGCCTTGCTCAATATACCTTTGACACTGTCTCATCCTACCAGACTTTGTTGTTATGTCCATGAAAGAGACAATATTTATGTGTGACAGGGACCTTGTGAAATAGCATTCCCTATCCATCAGGCACCAGGGAGTTCATTATTGCTGTTCACCTCTGGGGGGGGGGCTTTTCTGGCCAAGTGGCTGCTGTCCCGCACCCCAGGCAACCGGACAGCGTGGAGATGGACGACTGGCTGAGTCTGGTGCTCTCACGTCTCATCGATTCAATAATGGATGTGTATATAACTGCTGGGAGAGGTGCGATCCGAGATCCCCGCTCCGATCTCTGTGTGGTAAAGCAAATTAGTTAGCAAGTCTTGGTGTCCGCAAGATAAAACTTCCCAGCAAGCTTGGTTGGCTGCAGCACATAAAAGCCATACAATCTTGATAGGATATTAGCATTTTGGGGCATCTGACCCTGGGCTATAAAAACTTAAAGCATTCATGGATGCTAAGAGGGTTTGCTGGTTATGTCATTTGGAGGGAATAATTGCTAGTGATATTTGGCTGCAAGGCAGAGGAGCAGTGAAGTGAATAGAGACCACTCGACAACCAGAAGACTTAATGCTGAAGCCCCACTGGCCAGAAAGCATAAAATATGCCAAAGCTGTGTCGATTCTTTACAGAGGCTAAAAGCAAGAAATATGGCAGATGACCCTGAAAATATATTGTTCTGTTGAATCAGGGGGATGGCAGAGCAAGTAAGAAGTTCCCTATAGTGTCCTTGAGGGAGGAACTGAGATCTCCATCACCTGCAGGGGGGCTGCTGTCCAACTTGACCCTGCAGCACAGAACAGCAGAAAAGCAAAAAGAGAATTTCCATGGAGGTGGGGGGCACAGAGCTGAGCATGCCTACTACATCATCCATCCATGTATGATCACGGTGCTGAAAATACCCCTCCATTACTATAGCCTTGGAACAGTGTGGGACATCTGCAGGAGAGAGTGCGTGTGGATTGATGGCTGGAGAGAAAGAAGAGATTATCTTACATGTAATAAAGTTGAGCAAATGAACAAGAGGAGGTCATTATTTTTTATCTGGAGAGGAAAGAAGAAGAGAGACCTATTCTTAGTCCTTACCCTATGGCTGGTTGACATGACCGATCTGCTGCTGTACACGATCCCATTTTAGAACCTGACTACTAGATGACCACCTAATCAGAGCCCCCCCCCACACACACACACAGTGATTAACATCTGTAGTCATCTGCTAAAAATATCCCCACACTCCTATATTATTATCGGTGTGTCGTGTAATCTGTTTTTATAGCAGACCCTGAAGAGTTGTGGGTATTTTACTTCTCTTTTGACTTATTTTGTAGCTCAAGGCTGTCGGCAGATGGCTGACAACACAGAAATAAAAGCCGAGTGAATAAATGAAAATAATTCTCCCGGTGACTTTCACCTCGATATTCTTTATTAACTATTTGAGGCTTGTCACCTGGGTTATTGTTCCCTGCGTGGGGCTGAATAATGCCTCCAATATCCAGCATTCATATCATGGGGAGCATCGTAGCAAGAGACTAGCATCCTACACAGAAGAGAATAGAAAACCCTCTGCCGTGTTTGCCATCAGGATATGCTGAGATTATGACCAATATTATGTCTCATGAAAGCCCCGTTAATTTATACAATTGTGTTAAAGTGGCACCAGGTAAACTGTTGGATGTAGGCGACATCTTTGACATCGCTGTTGCAAAGACAACTGTTTGTTGTTTTGTTGTTTTCATCTTCATAGCTTTGTATTTTGTTGTTTGTTTGTGTCTTTTTCATCTTCCCGAGAGGAATTGTATCAAGCATCACATGGGCACTTAAGTTTGCCCCATCACGTGTGACTGTGTGTTGCAGCCAGGTTAACAGAGCGTTTCAGGGGAGGCATAGCCCGTGGGCCTGTCAGCTCGACTGACCCTCAGCTCAAACAGTGAGCGTACACAGCTCTCACCGACACTCACTAGATTTAGTAAGACCATCTCTGCAGCTGAAATTACATCAGCTCCCGAACACAGGCGATGTGTTTCAAACTTCAGCCGCCTGCCTCTCTCCAGCTCCCACTTCTCTTTATCAACATCAGTGATCTCCAGAGGCTCGGATGCTTACCCTTAAGCACAGGCAGATATAAGGGATGCAACGCAAAGTTTCTGCTCGTATTGCAACGGAAATCAAGATCTCATTAGCTTGGCCAAGCCACCATCGTGTCTCAGTGCTTCCATGTATTAAAGATTCAGACTTTGAACGCCTATGATTTACTGGTAGACATTGCGGCAATAGTCTGTAATGCCCTTGCCTGAGTGATGGGGACTTTATTTTTACATGAGCCTGAACGACATTACCATCATCTGCATCATGTATCAGATATCCAACTCTGTGAGGGGGGATATCTGTGGGGGGGGGTGAGAGACAGCATGACTGAAGAGAATAATCCAGTGAAGAAATCCACTTTAAAGACAGCTCTAGTGTACACTACTGGAGAGGATGTGGGGGTCGGGGGCTTTCGCAGAGAGAGATGAGGGTTACTATAATTATCAGGGTAGGGGGTAAGTGGAAGATGGTGCCTCTTGTCTCATGAAGGAGAAACTTTAAAGGGGGTCACCACGTCAGAGCCTTCGGTGCTGGTGGTTGGTAAGTGGTTAAAGACGAAGGCTTTGCCTTGGCTCTGCTTCTTTCATTCTACCCCCTTCCTTCCTCTTTTTTTCTGGCAGCTAATTAAAATAGACAACAACCACTACCGAATCCCAGAGAGTTTGCCTTATAGGGACAGTAATAGAGGGCCACATGCTGTATTCAGCTACAACCGCTAAACAGGTAATTTACTGGAAAGCAGTAGTTCGAGTTGAATGTGCTGCATTATTCCCAATGATAGGAAGGAAAACGTATTTCATTCAAGGGTAGTTCAGGGGGAATGTGGAGGTTCCCCTGCTTGCTCCTAACTTAGTGACGGTAAAAAAGAATCAGATGACTTTTATAACAGCTACTGCTGCACCGCACACAACCTTAAACATGCTTTATGACACAACGATGAAGTAATGCTGTCATCATGTATAACACCCTCACCTATCTGAACTCTGTATTCATAATCCATAAGATGGATGGATCACCTGTGCAGAAACAACTCTCCATCTATCAATGGGTGTATAGACACACACTGTACTGGTCTTTCACCCTGGTCACATCAGCTGTTTCCAGCCACACCGTCATGGAGACCACTCCCTATGGATAATTCATGGGGTGGTGGCTGTTATGCTGATGGTCAGTGACTGACAGGAGAGGGCTTCTCAGCTTTGTGACGTCTGTGTCACAGATAGTGATGCACGCCTTGTCATAGAATACCCATTGGACAGATTTTTTTCTTTTTTTTATGGTCTGGTCTGTTTTGATTGTATTATGTATAACTGGACAACTGAGAAGAGCGAGATGAGAGACATTGAAAATGACCTCAAACTACAGTGGACACCTGAAGAGAATAGTTGGATCTGAAACTAACATGTGAGGCTTATTTCTGTACTGTCCTTCACATCTGCCCTCCTCCTCATCTCCTCCTCCTCCTCTACCACCCTGCTTTCTGTTGTCCCATCTTCTTATACAGGACTGCCTTACCCCACCTGATCCCCTGTGTAGGAGAAATATGGATGAATGTGCATAAGTGCAGATGCACATGCACCCAAAAAACACTACATTTGGAAGCACTGTGTGACTTGCATGGGAGTGGAAATAAAACAATGTCAAGATTAACGAGTGCAGACATCTGATAGAAGGAAGCAGCAAGTGAAACGTGCATCTTTAATTTACCTAATTTGTCCAAGTCCCAGTGAAAGGCATGGTGATACAACAGACCGCCCTGCTCATGTTTTATTTGCCCCTTCAATGTCTGAGGCACTATTTCTTTGTGCTGCTGGCTTTTCTAAAGGAGTGGCACTAGATCTGAACAGTGCCTCTGCCATCCTAACACATATGGCCTTTGACTGAGAGGCCTATTTGACGTGTCACTATAAATCCTCATGTTGTGGGGGTGGACGTGGACTTAAATGGAGCTGGGGGAGGGGGTTAAGGCTGGACGCCCTGATGGCACACTGCCGGTTTGAACCTGGTACTGCTGGCTTGTCAGTTCCCGAAACGAGTGCTCTAACCAGTGGGCTATCACAGCCCCCCTTCTATGCCCTTTGGCGTTTTTTTGTTAATTCATTAAATGTCCTTTACTGTCTCCAAATAGGATCAGGGGGAGGTTTCTGACTATGTCACATTGACATCTAGTTCTTTATCTTCTCCATGTGTTATCACCTTGCCCCACAGAAAATCTTGCAGTACGGCCAAGGGAGGGGGTCCCTGACAAAGAGAAATCCGACCAAGACTTCAAAGATGGGACAGGCAGAGGGTGGTGGTTTACTTAAGGGAAGCATCACAATGGCTGGGAAGGTGAAATTCCTCAGCTGCAGCAGAAATGGGCATTCCATCATCTTGGACTCCATGCCACGGGATCCTGACCCAGATCCGTCAAGAACCATGTGGTGACTGCCTGTGCAGTAGTCTCCCCACATTAAACAAAGTCACACACAGGTGTCCTCTATAAAGGGAATCCACCCTAAAAGGAGGACAGTCGTACTCAATCCCGAGTGACCACCGATAATTTTGACAGCTCTATAGTAAATTGGACAGGATGGAAAGTACCAAGTAGTGTTAGGGAATGAAGATTCCATCTAGGAGTCAGGTATGACTTAAATAAAAGTTACTTTTCCATGACACCATTAGTCCCCACTTAGTGTGGGTGGACACGGACTTGGATGGAGCTTAGGGTATTATGGTCCGATGCCCTTCCTGATGCCCCGCAGTGGATTTGAACTCGCTGCCTTTGGCCCACCAGTTCCCAGGGTGTGCGCACTCTGTCAACTGAGCTACTGCAGCCACTGCGGGAATTACTTGAATGAAAAAAAAATATATATTTCCAGTGATGCAAATATATTCTGTACATTAACATAACCTCACAGATAAAGACCCCTGGTTATCTGATTTTGCTGAAGTAACCTGTTGGTTGAATTCCTATGTAAAGTTTGTATTGTCCAGATTGCCTCTGATTTTCAGCTTTCCTTGTTAGTCACTTTCAATTCACAAATGATATCTTTTCAATATGTGCATCCCAAGCCCCGATGCATTACAAATGTACCCTAAATTGTTAAGAGGGCTCAACAGGTAAATCCTCCTCCATCTTCCATGATCTGTGAGCTGATTTCAAAATGACGATGAACACACGTAAGTTCTTAAAACTGAGGGTCATGTCCATTCATTACAGATGTGTGCTTTTTTTAGTGGCAATGTTAATATTTTGGACATTTTCTGCAAGGCTTCCAGTTTCACTGGGGTCATTCCAAGGATATAATACCCAACGGTGTTAACATATTCTCTTGACTTTAACCTCTATTTCATTAGGTTATTTTCATTACTTTACCACACTCTCCCAAGGTTCTCCTGTGACATTGGCAATGTCACAGCAACTAATAATATGCCCAGTATTACTTCTCTCTCCTTAAGAATCTTTTTTGCTGCCACTTTGGCTTTGCTGCTGATGTATTTGACCTAAGCTGCTTTAGACGGCGGTCTGCTGCAGCTGCAATTTCATCTCTGACTTTGAGTTTCTGTCTATAACCTCCAAGCTGCCTAACTGGCAGCCCTCCACGTTCTCATGGAATCTAACTGGCAGATGCCAGACGAACGTAAATGGTAAATGGACGTAGTCTTATAAAGCGCTTTTCTAGTCTAGTGACCACTCTTTACGATGAATGCCTCTCATCTACCGAGCCACCGTGGTGGGATACGGACCCACAACGTCTGACTTCCAGGCGTGCATTCTATCCATTGAGCCACCGTGGCTCCTCAAACCTCACAGCCTCAGCTGTGACAGGCAGTTTGTCATATTTGCTCAAGAACCATTTCTCATTTTCTGACAGCCAACCAACCTCTACAGCAGGACATCCACCATGATCCTGACACTTCCCCCCATTTCCTTCCCACATTAGCCGTTACTCAACCTTCACTACTTGCTAAGGGTCACTCAACCTGAACCAAACCTTTGCATTATAAACTCAATGTGACAGTTATATAATTGTTAGCTGTGGAGGTTAGCAGTTTAGATTGCACTTGGGAGAAGCATGTGGATATTTAGACTTTTATTAACTTTAGGCGTCAGGAAAAGGCCTCTAGGCTTAATGCCCCATGTTTGGTTAATGTGAGGCATACAATGTATAGAACTTTGAATGGTGACTAGACTATAAAAATGCTATATGAAAATAAGTCCATCTACCAGTCACTGCAGCATTCTGCTGTCCTCAACCTGTCCACCTGGTTCATGGACAACTGCTGCCCCCTAAAGCTCAGAGAGCATACATAGACATGTAGCATAGTGTCTGTATGTGGACATACATGTGAGACAGATGAAAGGGAAAACCTAATTCTCCCATCAGGGACTCTGTTATGCTGTGTGTGTGTAGAGGGTAGTTTCCTGGCATGGTTTTGGGTCCACCTGTCCCCTTAATGGGAAGGGTCCCTGCAAATTCATAAAAAGTTACACCGAGTGATCACCTTTATTCTATGATGAAGTATTTCTATCCTGATGGGAGGGGGGTCTCTTCCAGCGCCCCCAATCCACAGGGCATGAGGGGTCACCGAATGGTTTGATAAGAATAAAAATTAATGTAAATCATATGAATAATCCTCAAAAAGCCCCAGCAGAGGATATACTATCTCTGTCAGCTCAGAAAGGTCAACCTGCCCCAGGAACTGCTGATTTAGTCCTACGCTGCAATAATCCAGGCTGTCCTCTGCACATCCATCCCTATCTAGTTCAGATCGGCCAATTGAACAGGATAGGGACACGCCACATTCGACAGATAAATCTGCAGAGAAAAATCATTGGCACCAACTTGCCCTCCATTCAAGTCGTATATCTCCAGTCAGGAAATAGACAGCCAACATCACTGCAGATCCATCACACCCTCCTCACCTATTCCAACATCTACCCTCTGGTAGGCGCTACAGAGCACTGGGCACCAAAACAACCAGATGCAAAAACAGTGCCTTTCCACAGGCTGTCATTCAAACGAACACTTAATGTTGTCAAGTTCCAACCATGTATCGTGTATATACTGTACTGTACATGGTACGTTTACTGGTATGCTCTGTCATTTCCATCTACCTCAGGCATGTATGTAAGTAACTGCTAACATTCATTTCAATATCCCTGATACGTTCTCTGCACCATTGTGTTTGATGACCTCTCATTTTCACGTGTATATAGTCAATCCTTGTGTACGTATGTGAGGATCGTTGTGGTGCCTTTCTACGTGAAGTGCCTCTAAGAGTCATGAAGGTGAAGTCAGATTCCGTGCATATGAAAACCATCATGGGCTATAAACTGATTCTTATTTCATAACCCAGGCAGTCTCCAGTTCTCAGCCCAGTTGAACGCCTACAGATTTTGGACTGACACACCAGGCAGTACTCTCCATCACCGTCATCAAAACACCGAATGAGAGAATATATTTTGGAAGACTGGTGTCCATCCCTCCAACAAAGTTCAGAGACTTGTAGAATCTTTGGGAGAGAGCATTGAAGATGTTCTGAAGGCTCGTGGTGGCCCAACACTTCACTAACACACTTTATGTTGGGTTTTCTATTTGTCTCCCATATTTATGAGTAGCTATTGCTGGTTGTTAAACTTTAATCACTGAGTCAGCGACACCTGAGTGGCTTAGCTCAGTGGGTAGAGCGATCGTCTAGGTTACAGGATCGATCCCTGGTCCAGCAGAAAGCCTGTCGAGGTGTCCTTGAGCAAGACACTGAACCCCTACCTGCTCCCTGAGCGCCAAATGTTGGCAGCTCACTACTCCTATACAATAGGATGGGTTAAAATGTAGAGAAATCCATTTTTCCTCTTGTGGGACTGATATGGGAATCTACTATTATCCAGCCCATTAGCTAAAACCAATTCTTCAGGATTCCCAGTCTGTCAGAGATAATTTATCAGAACTGTTTCTATGACATTTTCCACAGGTTTTGCTTGTGACATTGCTTATGAAAAGTCATCTTATTCGGTATAAACTGGCAGTTAGAAGCTGCAACAGTCTCTAAATTTGGTCTTTTTAGTTGGCCACAGCATACTTCACAAACTTCAAACTGATGTGACATCTGAGGCTAAAAATGTGCAATCTCAACCAAATATTGTTAGAATCATGCAATCTAGAAAGGTCAAAACATCAATTTTAGAATCCAAATTTTACAATCTTCCATGACTTCAATATTCACTGGACATCTTAACAATTTAATCATTTTACAGGCGCTAGAAATTTCCATGTCTTCCAAGACATATGGAAACCATGTCCTTCATGCTGCAAAAAAAAGAAAAGAAAAATCCCTTTTTAATTATTATTATTTCGAATTATTATCATTACTGTTCTCAGATGGATTGTTGATCTGTCCAGGGTATTTCTCCTCCTGGCCAATGATTTTTTTAAGACAGGCTCCAGCAGAGCCACAACCCAACAGTTGATGATAACATCACCATCCATCCATCCATCCATCCATCCATCCATCGTCAACAACTTATCCGGTGTCGGGTCACTGAGGTAGCAGATTTCAGCCGGGACCTCCAAGGTTTCCTTTCCCTTGCAACATCCACTAGCTCTGATTGGGGGATGTCAAAGCGTTCCCAGGCCAGTGTGGAGATATAATCCCTCCATCTGGTCCTTGGTCTACCCCGTGGCCTTCTCCCAGCTGGACGTGCCTGAAAAACCTCCTTTGGGAGGCGATCAGGTGGCATCATTACTAGATGCCCGGACCACCTCAGC
>OMLC01083064.1:0-10739 GCA_900302585.1 Regalecus glesne
AGGTGTGTGTGTGTGTGTGTGTGTATATATGTATGTGTATATATATGTGTGTGTATACACACACACACACACACACACACACACACACACACACCTGCATTCTATAAGATCCTTAAATGACATGTTTGATATTCTCTGTCACCATACTTCTGTCCATCACTCCACCTCCAGGAAGATGAGCCTTTTGGCCAGGCTCTCCACGCCATATTTCTCCTGCAGCTGCTGGCGTGCCTGAGTGTCAGCTGACAGCAGGAGACTATCGTCATGGTGATTCCAAAAGGGTCCTGTGATGGAGGAAGGAGCCAGGAGGAGACGCAGGGCAGCAGAAAAATCCCCACTGGTTTTCAACAGAGCCTTGGTCACACTCACCAAGTCCTGAGACAGAGAGAAGGAGGGAGAGGCAAAAAGAGAGGGAGAAGGGAAGAAGGAAGAGCAAAAGGAAGAAGCATAATGAGCAAGAGGACATAGAGAAAGAAAGAATTTGAGAAAACCGTTAACTGTGTTAGAAAGCTGGTCCTACGGTCTGTTGTCCACTGGTTTGTATCTTGGTAGGTGACTTTGTTCACTGCAAAATTTGAAGATGGCATCAAAAATCCAAAGGCTCATAGTTTATGGCAATGAGCTTGATATCAGATCCACAATAACTCCTCTGGAGGTTGCTAAACTGCAAACCAGCCAGTGAAATGACCTTCCTGAAGGATGTTGTGTGTGCGTGTGTTTTCACGGGCTGAGTGGGAGATTCAAGGAAAATAGCCATTTCCACACACAGCACATCATATTTATGGCTGGGATTGGTGTCATCAGGAAGTCATTGATATCAGTACATTTCATTGATTACGTTGTTTACCAAATACCCTGCTTAATAGAACTCATTTTCCCAACGCGTGAAATATTTCTATTGTTAGTGATAACATTAACATAATAATTGCCTTTATAGGGACAGTGCATATTAACAAACATTTAGGATGTAAATGCGCCAGATTTAGCCACCAAGCTAATTTTCATCTGTTGTCAAAAGCAGTTAGAGGTTCAGTGACTTGTTCAAGGACACTTCAACACACTTTCTGAAGAATTATTTGATGCCATTATTTGATTTTGATGCTATTTTTTCTATTTTTAGTTACAAGACATCAACATTATATTCAAAACAGCTGCATACTGAATAACGTATTGGAACATGTACAGTGTCTAATGGCTTTGAAGCCTTATAGTTATTGGTTAACAGAAAGAAATCTAGAAAATTTAGCACATCAGCCATTTCTGGTAGAACATGTGACCTCTTTTGACAAACCTTGTGCCCTATAGTGGAGAATTACACATGCATGTTTAAAGGTCCTGAGGCACTGCAAATAGACCTTACTATTCTAACTGGTACCTCCCACTTTGGTACCAGTAAGTCAACAGTATCAGTATTCAACACCCACTCCTCATATATGGTGAATAAAAGGATCTCTTCATCCAACTCCTCTGTTGAATCACCTGTTGCACACTATGTTTGTATGACAGATGCACTGAGGTGAGGAGTTTGACATTAAAGGTGATCATGCGTGACATCCCGAGTCTGCTGCTCACTTCCGAGACTTTAGTAAAGAAAAAAGACAAAAAGACAAACCATGTGGCACACATGCTAACTAAGATCTAGAGACACCCACCTGGTTAGCCTGCTTCATCAGACATCTGATTCGCTCCATGTCCTCCTCCCGATGTACCTGGGTCAGTGACACCTCTGTGTCCTTTCTTCTGATTGGCTGATCAGCTGTAGAAGCCAGTTTAGGGTTACGAGGGATTAGCCGAGACCCCTCCTGGGACTCATCCTCAAAGATGAAGAGGTGGACCTTGGAGGTAGATGGGACAGGTTCACTGGGTACTGGGCAATTTGACTCGGGTAAAGGAGGATCCTTCCTGGGGGCCTGGTCCTCTAGCCTCCGGGCCTGACTGGGGCCGGACACTGGGGCAGGAAAGGTGGTAGCAGCTAAAGCATTTCTCACAGGGGTTTGTGTATGCCTGGGCTGCTCCGCTGCAGTTTCTTCTCCGCTTTGGGAAATTGTGGCTTCACTCAGCTCTTGGAACATGTTGCGATCAGACTAGGAGATGGGAGATAGAAGTGCAAAGGCATCAGTTTCCTGCTTTCTCTTCTTTAGTTTGGTCAAAAGTCTAGCAGCCGAATTCTGAAAATGTTGACATTTTTCAGTTGACTTTTTCAGAAGACAAGTAAAAAAAAAGTAATGCTATAATTTAATCAGTTTGAAATCAAAGTTTTGTAGGGATGTGTAGACGACATGTGCAAATACTTTAGTTAGTGTGGTAAGACATCATATTATATGGGAGATATCTATATAGAGAAAGAACTCCATCTCCATCCATCAATCCATTGTCAACCAGGTATCCAAAATTGGGTCACGGGGGAACTGAAGCCAATCTCAGTCCTCATTGGGTGAAAGGAGGGGATACACCCTGTATAGGGCAGAGCAGTTAGAGGAACAGTGTCTTGCTCAAGGACACCTCTACACGCTTCTCTGCAGTTGCAGGGAACAAACATCTGTTACATGAACAACTGCTTGTGTTTTGGGATTTTCATCTTCAAATGTGCCATTGCCTAGTCAGTGAAGTTCTTTTCTTACCTCACTTTCATCTTCAAACTCTTTGGCTGCCTTCTGCAGGATCCCCAGCTTTATTTTCCTCTTCTTTCCTGCTTCTTTCAGCATCACTGCATTGTCCTGCACATCTGAGACACATCAAATGAAAACTGGAACACTGCTACGTCACCGGCTTGAAGGATCATTTCAGCCGATCAGCTGGTTTCTCAGAACTCAGTACCAACGTATTATTGGTCCATCCATCATCAACTCCTTATTTGAATTTGGGTTTTGGAGTCATGCTGGAGCCTATCCCAGTAGGCAAAAGGCGAGGAAACAACCTAGACAGGTCACAACTCCATCTCGGGGGTTGAGCACTTAGGGGTCTTGCTCAAGGACACAATGGTTTTCTGCAAGGACCAAGGATCAAAGCACCAAAATAAAATTGTATACTAATGCTTCAACAGCAACATTTGAAAAAATATATTAAAGGAAAATTCTATTCCTATTTTCATAATATTTTTCTCATCAGTCATATCAGTCATGACATGATTCACTGTCTTCATTTTGTAGTCACAGAACTGCCATTGGACCAGGCTTTATGATGGTGTCTTAAGGCAGTTCTTGTTATAAATCATAATACTGTGCTGAACATTTAAAGGTAAAACATCTACAAATGGAAACCTCCCACAAGCTCCATCTAAGTCCGTGTCCACCCCCACAACATGGGGAGTCATCGATTAATCTCCGGACAGCAACCATTCTCGGCAATAAACAAGCATATTGTGGTAACTGATGCCACCCAGTGGAAGTAAGTGGTATTAACATGATTCAAATTCAAGTGTGCCCATGTGAAATAATCCTACTTGCATCTAAGAGTCCAAATGGTATTAAGCATGTGCTTAATCTATTTTATAATTACGAGGGGTCTTTAGAAAATACTCTCCCCTGTGAGGAGTGCAAGGGTTCAAAAAGTTTGAGAAACGCTGTCTTAAAGGACAACCGAACACGAGTATCTGACATGTTTCAACAAGTCTAATTTGACCCAAAATATCTAAACCGCGTATTTAGAAGTGGAGGGGGAAATTAAGAGTGATGATGTGACATGTCCAATATGATCAATGGTTGAGGACATGCTAATCTACTTAGGCGGATTAATCCTGCAGGTTGAACCACTATGTGCCATAACTCAGCGAGTAGAGAGGTTGTCTGGCAATCAGAAGAATACAGGTTTGATCCCCAGTCCTCCAGAAAACATGTCGAGGTGTCCTTGAGCAAGACACTGCTCACTTGATGTACGTCACTCTGGGTAAGAGCTTCTGCTAAATGCCTGTAATGTAAAGGAAATGGTGGCAGCTCACGGCTCTTATACAATAGGAGGGGTTAAAATGCAGAGAATTCAAATTTTTCCCTTGAGGGACTGATAAGGGTATTTTCATTTATACCATAGGCAGTAGTAACCACCCATAAACTAGGTGGCCAGCAACATGGAGAAGTCATAGATGATGAGAGTCATAGACACTGTCTGACTAAGACACTAGGGGGTGGCTATTGGTTAAAGGAGAGCTTTAAGACTCCTCTTCACTTGTCCCATAAGACACCATTGTAAAATGATATGACAACTGATATGCATCCATCTGTCTATACATTCTCTAGCTGCTTATCCCGCGTAAGGTTGCAGGGGAGCTGGAGCCTATCAAGGGAGTCATTGGGGGATAGGTAAGGAAATACCCTTGACAGATCATCAGTACATCACAGGGCAGAGAAGTGAGGGGAAAAGTGTCTTCCTCATGGACACTTCAACACACTTCTCTGCAGGTGCTGGGATCCGACCCACACCCTTCCGATCGCCAGATGACCACTCTTTCCACTGAGTCATATACCACTCCTACTGATATGCATGATAGGGAAAAAAACTACAAGCTTCTTTAGCACTATAAATGCAGTAACACCCTCATTGTGAAGGCCTACCTGAGGTTGTCGGCTGTTCAGTCTCCTCTTGCCTGTCATCAGTCCCTTCTTTCCCAACTTCCTTTCTGGCTCTCTTGGATGGGGGCTGGTCTGTTGATGGGCCTGGCTGACCAGCATGCTGGCCAGTGGATTTCATGTTCCTTGTGGCTTGAGGTGATGACGTGTCTTTGTGAGGGTCAGGAGAAGATGATACAGGGGGCTGGTCTGATGGGAGGTCCTCTAGCTGAAGCTGCCTGTGTGCAGACCTACAATTAGGTTGTTTTTGTGAAGAAAATGCCTTCTCCTCCTCCTCCTTCCTTTTCCGAGAAAAAGGGGCTTCCAGGAGTGATTCTGGCGGAGCCGCTGGAGGATCTTCTGGAATGATGTTCAGCATAGAGGAGCCTGTCGGTTGTGGTTCTGACGTTTCTAACAGAGTTTGCTCAGCCAGCATAGGTTCTGTATCAACCTACAGAGATCAGAACAGATTTAAATGTTGATGAGCAACATAAGAACATTAAACCAATGCAACAGTAAAAGTGAACAACAGAAAAAAGCAAGCAAGTTACAAAAGAGAAAAGTAAGATATAAAAACACATTCCAAAAATGTGAAACTATTAAGTATCTAGCGAGACCCAAAGAGGTGAATTAATGTTTTAGCATACAGTTGATGATCATGTGACTCTACGGTGTAAAAGCCAAACATACAATCTGTGTAAAAGTCTGGGTGATATTCTGCCACTCAGCTCCTCTGAGTCAGTACATTCTTCATCACATAAGCCTTGTCATTAGCTTGCATCAAGAATGCATTAAGACCTTGTCATTATCAATTCTACATCTTGTTTTGTTGGCTGTCTTCAGAGGTTGCACAGGAAGGATTTCTTCACCCTTTCCTGTAAAGGTTTGCTTCTTGAGCATAACTGCCTTCCTTGGCACACCTGAGTTATGTTCAAACAGCCAATCTCCCATATACACACATATACATCAATTCAGCATGCACACACACACACACACACACACACACACACACACACACACACACAGAGTTGATGATGCCCACACATCGAGATAAGTGTCTAAATGAAAGCACGCAGCAGACAGCATAAACTGGTAGATTTGTTAACACACACTCTTGCAAGCACACATAAGAATACATACCGAAAACAGCATTGCTGCCAAGAGCAGAGTTATCGTGACCTGGCAAGCCAAATATTTCATTTCTTTGTGTGTCGAACAGTTTATCACTTCTGCGGGCAGCGATATTTTCACATGGCTTTATGCTAAGGCCATTGTAACAATGCCAAACCTTGGCAAATGACGCACGTGCAGCTCTGCGTCATTGTTCAGCGTCGTGTTGTTGACTGGGAGAAATGGGAACCCGGCGATTTAAAGTTTAACCAGTTTGTGACATGTTTTGTTGAATATGCAATTCAAGTAAAACGCTATACAGGAAAGCCAGCAGCCCTGCTTCCCATCTGACATCACAAAGGTACAGGTTAAGGATACAGTGGACCAGCGGCTCTGGGATGTCGGACTGAAGATGTCACCTGTTCGAGGGAAAAAACGTTTCTGAAGAAACGTCTGATCCAGGTGGACCGATTCACCTTGTTTGTGCTACAGAATGACTCTGACTCAAAAAATAAAAAATCCCACTGTCTGCGATTAATTGAATATATTATACTTTCTCCCCCAGCTTCAAAACGGCCTCAGTCACGGCCCCTACTCTCAAGGAAGCAGGACTAGACCCAGATGACCTTAACAACTACCAGCTCATCTCCTACATTCCCCTCATCAGTAAAATGATGGAGAGACCTGTTGCAGCTCATCACAGCACTGAGACTCCCCTCAAGAAAATCACAAATGACCTCATCACGGCTGATTCAGGTCACGTAAGCATCCTCATCTTACTGGATCTCTCTTCAGTATTTGAAAGAAGTCTCCTACACTATCCTCCTTAATTG
The DNA here is from genome assembly GCA_900302585.1 of Regalecus glesne. Lineage (NCBI taxonomy): Eukaryota > Metazoa > Chordata > Actinopteri > Lampriformes > Regalecidae > Regalecus > Regalecus glesne. The sequence continues at coordinate 6,485 of OMLC01083064.1, forward strand.
CCTATCTCAACACCTCGACCTTACTGCCACGGCTCTCTCCTGGCTTCAATCCTATCCATCTAACAGGAAACAGTTCACCACCATTGATGACTCCAGCTCCATCCCATCCAACCAAGGCATGCCTCAAGGATCCGTATTTGGACCCCTCCTCCTTGGTAAGATCATCTGCCATCATGGTCTTAGTTTCCACACCTATGCCAACGACACACAGCTCTCCCTCAGCATCCAACCTTCCATCTCACTTCCCCATTAGTCCCCAGTCAACTGCTACACAACCTAAACACCTGGATGGCATCTAACTATCTCAAACTCAACAGGAATAAATCAGAGCTCATGGTTGTGGCCTCTAAGGCACTGCTCCAGAAAACTGGAGATCTCCTTCTGGATGTGGGTGGCTGCTCTATTTCTCCCTCCCCTCCCGTTGAGGCCAACGACCCGAGTGTCATTTCTGATTCCCCCCTATCATTTCAGTCCCACATCAAACCTATCAATCACCAAATAAGCATTCTTCCATCTCAGGAACATCTCCAGACTATGACCATCACTCTCTGACTGTGGCGGAGGAGAGCCTTCATTCATGCCTTCATAACCCCCTGACAGGATTACTGCAACAGAGTTCTGTCCAGATCACCCTGAAAAGCCCTGGACAGGCTCCAGTATCTCCGGATCTCAGGTGCCAGGGTTCTCACCTGCACCAGTACATAACCCCTAATCTTATTCGACTCCACCATCTCCCTATTTAAGCCCACATAGATTACAAAATCCTCCTTCTCACATACAAATCCCTGCATGCTTTAGCCCCCAGTACCTTACTGATCTTCTTCACATCTCTACCCCCTCCTGGAAGCTGCAGATCTCTGACACAAGTGTACTCTCGCCCCCTGACTCCAGGCTGTGAACCCTCGAGACAGAGCGTTCAGTGTCACAGCCCCCACCCACTGGAACACTCTCTGTCCTGTCATCCGCAGCGCACCATCTCTGGCGATCTTAGAAAAACACCTCAAACACCACCTGTTCATCAAGGTCTGTCACCTCACCTAAATCAATCTAGTGCCCCATCCACCGTCTCTAATCCCACTCCGACACGGTTTTTTTAATACCTATTGTATTGTCAAATTTGAGTATTATTGTATTGTAGTATTGTATCATAATTATGTTTAGTAGTGTTCTGTATTGACTTGTATTTTTGTCCATCCTTTAAGGTGCTATCAAATTAAAGTCATTATTATCATTATTATTATCTCGAATTGGCTAATTAGCTATTAAGGAAGATATATAATGTACCACCTGAGACCAGCTTGTGTACGACTAGTGGTACGTGTACCTCCGGTTGAGAACCACAGCAGTAGACAATAGGAGCGGCATAGCTCAGTGGGTACAGCGGTCATCTGGGGATTAGAAGGTTGCAGGTTTGATCCCGGTACCTACAGAGAAGAGAGTCAAAGTGTCCTTAAGCAAGACAGTGTTGCCCTAACTGCTCTGCCCTGTGATGGACTGGCATCCAGTCGAAGGTGTTTCCCTACCTTTTGCCCAATGAGCACTGAGAGAGGCTCCAGTTCCCTTGCAACCTGACTTCAAATAAGTGGTTGATGATGGATGGATGGACCACTGCGTGGACAGGCTCTCTGTGGCTACATTTCCGGATGACAGAGGGTAAATGAACTTATTCTTATATAGTGCTTTTCTAGTCTAGTGACCTCACAAAGCATTCTACATCACATGCCTACCAAATGCCTCATTTTAAGAGAGAAAAGCCACACCACCCCGTCGACAGCAGTCCACCCGGTCTTTCGACCAATGGGAATGTAAACCAGGTGTTACACATGGGCTTATTGCTTAAGGAATAAAGGTATGAGAGTGGGAAGCCAGCACATCATAACATTTGGTATGTGGGGCAACAATAGAGTTCGACTCCAGGTTCTGGTTGAGCGACGAAATGGTGAGATGATTAACATTTGGTATTTCCTGTGGTTATGAGAGACAGCCGATACGCTTTTACTGCTCCAGGCCTTTTGACATCGGTCAGCATGACAGGGCGGAATTTGCTCTGAAATGAATGACTGGTACAACCTCTGCCTCTGTGTGTGTGTGTGTGTGTGTGTGTGTGTGTGTGTGTGTGTGTGTGTGAGATGTGCTGGCATTTTACGCTATCATTAAAACTGACATAAAAGACTCCCATATCAAAGTGTCATTCGTCCACCCACTGTGTGTGTGTCTGTGTGTGTGTGTGTGTGTGTGTGTGTGCGAGTTAAAAGACTGTTTTGATCAGAAAGATGGCAGGCCATTTAAAGCTGAGAGGTCCATTTTTACATGTCACAACTAGTCCCCCTGTTGTGGGGGTGAACATAGACTTAAATGGAGGGGATTAAGCCCGGATGGCCTTCCTACCACCTTGCAGGGGTTCAAACCCACAATATCTGACTCATCAGTTCCTGAGACGTGCAGTCTACCACTGAGCTACTGCAGCCTCCATGCAGGCCAATTCAAACTTAGAGCTTTACATTTGACCTGACCATGTAGTAGGAGCCAGAAAGGAGCTTCACGTGCCCACAGAGGTGGAAAGGGAAACACATCTGGATCAGGTGTAAAATGTCGACAAGGCAGAAGAACCAAAATAAAATCACATCTCTTCCCTACTTAAACTGTTCTGCTGCCAAAACAAAAGAGGGAACTAATGAGAAAGGACCTGTCTTTTGCTTACAACTGGGAAGATAGACACACACACACACACACACACACACACACACACACACACTTACTGACGTGATCAAATCACACCAAGGCTAATTAAAATGATATAGCAGGAAATAAATACATCTTTCCCTCTCCAGCTTGTTGATTTAAATCCAAATTCTAACTATTGTTTCCCTCTGCTTGTGTTTATGGTAAGGACGAGGAGAGGTCCTATGGCCTAGCCTGTTTTACAACTCAAACCAAATACACATCACCATGCTTTGTGTCTATGCCAGGTGGGTTTGTGAGTCGACACGCTTACCCCCCCTCCCCACACACACACACACACACACACACATTGTTAATGTTGTGTTTGTTGATCCTGTTGTCATGAGCCCAGCACTGAAGCTGGACTATTAGTGGCAAACAGAGGTCGGCCTCAACCAGAAAGAGTTCCTGTCTGATAACAACCCAAGTACACTCAGCCACAGACACACACACACACACACACAAACACACACACACTCACTCACTCACTCACCACATACGAGCCCGTGTAGAGAGACATTCACAGATTACGGCAAACACATACCCAGACGTGAGAGGAGTAAAGGTATTGATAAAAATGTACACTGATTGTGTGAGCTGTGTATGGCGACAGTCATGAATGACACACACGTTCATTCAGTGAGCGTGCGTGTGTGCGTGGGTCTGTATGAGTATGTGTGAGTGTGTGTGGATCGTTTGATGTGGTAATGTGAGCCTGGAGTTGGTTCAGCGTAATGCCTCCCATACTGGCTTTGAAGGCAAGCTGACTCTGTATATGGTGCATTGGAGTTACACAACACACACACACACACACACACACACACACACACACGCACACACAGATTTGTATATTGTTTGTGTGGTTGCTACTGGAGACCAAAAACAGAGATAAAACCACATGAGTACAAATCTAATTTGGCATAAAGAGCTTCCTCGGAACAAATGGATGTCTTTATATTTGCCATCCATCATTTGTCACTTCCCCTTCCTTCTCTCCCACCTGCAGGTCTTCCTATTATGTGCAACAAAGCCCCAGGTATGTGCAGGTGTGTGTCGGACTTAAACACACATGCATCAGCTGTACCATTCGTTCTTCATAAATGCCAAGTCTAATTTATGTTCAAGTATGATTATCCTATTCTTTGTACATGCATGCATGCTGGCACACACACACACACACACACACACTCTCACACACACACGTCGGGAGAAAAGCACTATTTAGTCATGGAGAAAGATGATGAGTGTGGGATTGCCAGGCTCCGTTCTCAGCCCCGAGACTAAAAATATGTAGTTATGTTTCAACCTGTCTTAAGTTTCACACACCATTTCTATACATGTCTCTGTCTTACACTCTGTCTATCTCTCACTCTGTCTATCTCTCACTCTGTCTATCTCTCACTCTGTCTATCTCTCACTCTGTCTATCTCTCACTCTGTCTATCTCTCACTCTGTCTATCTCTCACTCTGTCTATCTCTCACTCTGTCAGTGTATCTCTCTATCTGTCTCTCTGTCTGTCTATCTGTTCATATC
>OMLC01083078.1:0-11286 GCA_900302585.1 Regalecus glesne
GTCGCGCTCTCTGTCTGTCTCTCTGTCTCTTTCTATCTCTGTCTCTGTCTCTCTCTCTCTCTTTGTGTCTCTCTCTCTCTCTCTCTCTGTCTCTCTCTCTCTCTCTCTCTTTGTCTCTCTGTCTCTCTCTCTCTCTCTCTCTGCCTCTCTCTCTCTCTCTCTCTCTCTCTCTCTCTCTGTGTCTCTCTCTCTCTCTCTCTCACCTACACACACACACACACACACACACACACACACACACACACACACACACACACACACACACACGCACGCGGTTGAAGTTGGACCACCACTAACTTAATTTCAGTGGTGCGTCTGTGTTGACCACTAGGGGGCTGTGTTTTGTCACAGGCATGACATTTCACTCCAAAAAATGGCTTATCTGAAAGGCAATTTCAAGACTTGTTGAAATTCACAAGCTGAGGCTTCTCATCACATGCCACTCATTATTGACTGTTGCCAACAGGTCAATAAATGATCAAAAGCAATAGATGGATAAATAGATAAATTGATTCCTTAGATAAATTGATACCTCTAGATGCTTTCTGCAGGACCGGAGATCAAACCTGCAACCTTTCGATTGCCAGACCACTGGTCTACCCACTGAGCCAGCCCCCGCCCAATACAGGCTGCCAATAGTGAAACCGAGACTAAAATTCAGAACCCCTCTAAGAACGTTCCTCAGGCAGTTAGATGGTTCTGTTATCTCATTGCTTTTAAGTGGAGCCACATCCCTGTGTCCTCTTGTATGTCCTCATGAGGTTGTACGGAGGTCACAGGCAACTGCTGGTCCACTCTTACAGCTTTACACTCAGACACGCTTCAAGCTGAAAAAGCCCCTCTGCAAGGTCAGAGAGGAAGGGAGTGAGAGAGGGAGTAGGCGGCAAGAGATTTTTCTTTTCTTTACATCTGGACTTCATTGAAGGGATCGTCCCCAAAAACGAATGGGCAGCTGCCGGCAAGTCATGGGTCCACTGTCTTTCTCTATTTCTTTTTCTCTTTTGTCCATCTTTCTCTCTGTCCCTCCCTCTTCCTTTTGTCAGTCTCTCTCTCTTGCTCACTCGCTTGCTCTCTGTCTCGTCCCCCCACTCCTCTGACAGGAAGTGCAGGCTTGGATCCCGGTGGGGGTTCCTAATTCAAACCAGCCCAGTGGAACAGCCAGAGGTGGCTGCTCCCAATCCCCCCCCCCTGGCTCTAAGGACTTATACTGGCTACCCCCGCATGTCCTCTCAACACATACTCTCTCACACACGTATGCACATTAGCACGGACACACACCATCCTCCAGCCTTCAACAGCCAAAGGCTTTGGGCAGGTCACCAAGCTCTCTGTGGCCTTACTCACTCCCGGAAGGAGGGAGAGTGTGAGAAGAGGAAGGCCAGTGATTTAGATTGATGTCTGTGGCTGAGTGTTTGGTATCAGTGTGGGGGTAATAAGTCTTTCAGGCCATCTGGGGGGCTTCCCCTAAACTAACTGTCCAATTCTCTTATAAAGAATAAGAGAAAGTATGAGCATGTTCCTTCTTGGCTCCTCTCTGTTTTTCCATTGAGGTGGGAAGTATAATGACGGTACAAAAGTTTAATTAGATGGATTTCTGTGTGTGTGGGTGTGTGTATCTGTATACAAAGTTAAATGTGTGTTTATTGTAGTGTTACCAGAAGAGATATCAGCTTTGATATGCGTTTCTCTCTTCTATGCCCCCAGCCTGTCATCACACTTAACTTCAAACTCCATAGATGTCCACAGTTGTACTTTTGGCTAGACAACCACACACACACCCACATCCACATAGTATAACACAATGTCATTTCAGACAAACGTACTCCCAAGTTCTCTCAGGCAAGCATCTTTGCTCTTGTACACACATGCACAAAGATGTGTGCCACACACACACACACACACACACACACACACACACACACACACACAGAGTGTGCAGAGACTTGCCCATTGTCGCTGTAACTGGCTGCTGGAGAACCTGCCTGCTATCCATTTGCTATATTTAGCCCATGAGCAAAAGATGTCTGAAATTGCCAGTAGTAAACTGTCATGGGTGTTTGTGCTGCAGTAGCAGTGTCTGTAATCTACTCTCAGTTCCATCTCAGGAGAAAATAGACACTTTCCAGCTCTGATGCCTGGCCCACATATAGGTGTCTAAAGCTTTCACACTTCAGTGATGTATGCAGACAGAACTTGGGAAAATCTACTAAAAATCATTTGCATGGGGCAAAAGAGCAGTGCTGGCTAACTGCATGAAGGGTGTTATTAAACCAGTCTGTTTTCTCTACCCCACCTTCCCAGGTAAAAATGGTGGTCAGGGTTCTGATGATGATAATGAGGATGATCTTGAAGACATGTCTGACATGAGCGATGATGAGGGAGTGGAGGAAGGAGAATCAGGTTTGTAGAAGGGCCACACAAATTCTTCAACTTCTTCAGTGGCTGAATGAAAACGTAACATTCTCCCTCTCCATATTCCAGATGGTGGCAACAGTGAGGAGGAGGAAGATGATGACGGTGAGGAAGAAAAACCCTCCAAGGCTCCTAAGCAGCAGTCCACCTCCGCTCTGAGAGAGTTGGCAGAGGGAGACGAGGATTTGGTGGAGGACTTGGAGCTATCCGACACTGAAGATGACTGACGCTGTTATGTTCGCCTACATTATGGGAACTGCTGGGTGTACACTCTCATTGTCCTGGTGTCACTGTGCATGGAATCTATATTGCAATCTTGTTGGACTCCTTTGTGGTTGCTTCGCTTTCATTAGAATTTTTTACCCTTTCACACAATGTTGTACAGTTTGAACCTGTCCATGGTGTAATTTTATGACATGCTAGTAATGCAATTGCACAAAAATTTAATTTCATGAATTCATATCGTATGTCCTTGTCTTTTGTAGAGTGCTGATTACTGTGTGTGCACATGTGAGATTCATTATGGAGGCATACCTGCAACAAGTCATCTGTGTCCTTGATACATGTGCACACCTGTTGGTACCCCCAGGCTAAGTGAGGATGGGCTTTTTAAAGTGCGTTATAAGTCAGGCTAGGCCAGGCTGGCCAGGCTGGGGTGGCCATGAGGACGCTACAGAGAAAGGCTGGTGTTGAGCCCTCAGGCAAGCAGCACTGTGCCAGACTGGCAGGGTGGTGTCAGATGCTGTGCCAAGCATGTCTGCCCAGGTGGTAGAGCAGCAACACAGGCTGGTCTATTTTTCTGCCAACTCCACCCCCCCACCTAGACCACTGTCTTCTCTTTCTTCCCTCTCTATTCACATGCTTAGACACAGCTTTCTGACAACAACCCACCCCCATTTTGTTTTTCTTTTATTCCGTACCTATTTTTAGCATTCACCACTAAAGATGATGTTGACATTGCTTCACGTATAATAGACACATTCACTGTTCATAGAATACTGAGCTGCACTGATTTTAATGCATATTTAAATGCCACAAATCCATCTCAGTGAAAACGGTGATGGTTTGAGAGATCGCTTTCTGTCAACTTGTTTTTTTGTGTACCTCAGGTGTTGGCAATGAGCTTTCTATCTGAATCCGATGGTTACTGGTGCCAATATGAGTGTTCACCTAAAGTTTGGGGAATCCCAGCAGAGCATAAGGGGGAAGAAACATCAGCTTGACGGCTTCAGTGGAAACTTTCTTCTTTGAAGGGGAGAGGTGAGCGTGAGTGATGGCCTGTGCCGTTCTGTTGGTCTGTAGCATGTGTGAGTGTGTGGGGGAGTAGGGTCAGGTTTATCCCCACAGGCAGGGAGGCCTTGGCCTGTGGCTGAACCTCACACTCTGACAGCTGGTGTTGACCTGAACCATGCCCCCCACTACCACCACACACACAGTATTAGGGGAGCACATGCTCCCTCACGACCACTTTACTGGAACTAGGAAATACAAACTAGTGAAGAGGACTGCACACACATAGTATTTAACACAGGTACACACACATGCAAGGGAGACACAAGGTTTTCTTGAAGATTTATTTCACCAAGAGGTGAATAGAAAAATAGGATGAACGCAAAACATCGAAGGGAAATCTAAAGAGCTTCTTTTAATTCATTGCTTACATAAGTTTAAAAAAAATCCATAACAAATTCAAAACATTTGCATTAAGAGCTTTGTGCCTTTCTTCTCCCTGTAACCAAGAGAAATCAAAGTAAATGCATCTTTGGGATCCATCTCAAGGGCTAATTATAATACATATCATAATCTGCTTTGTCTACTACGTCAAAAGTCCTATAAATATTATTTCCTCGTATTTATATGCTGAAGTAGCATTTAAGATTGGGGCTTCTTGTAACTTTACACTTTAAAAAATAAAAAGGCAGACAAAAAGAAAGTACCACCAAAATTGAGCAAGTCACATTTTTCAGCAAAAAAAACAAAAACCTTGATTCGTGCAACTACATTTAACAAAAAAGTACCACGTATGTAACCTTCAGGGTATTTTCATCTTTAGCATGATTCTGTACAATTTTGCATGTTTTTATTTTCAATCTCCCACAGTAGTCGAGATGATCGTACAATAGCATTAGCCACCATGCATTCATCATAGAGGCTTCCATCTATTCTTAAGGTCTTGTGAGTCCCGGTGCAGGTTGGGTAAATGACAGGCTGACTCAGGGCATCTAAACTGCGGTGCCTGTGGTCACATAACAGAGTCTACCAAACAGGCCCCTTGGACCACATCTTTCTCTAAGACCAGTATGCAAAAAGAAATAGCAGAATGTTATGAAAACATGGTTTCAGTTCTACATGTCCGGTCATCTTTGGTATTTGGACAGTGGAATGCATAGTTGCAGTGATGAGAATGAGATGGTCAAAATCGAGTCCTGCTCAGTGTATGCCTTCACTTCCAGCCTCTGAAAGAGAACGCCATGAAGCGGTTTTGGCCCGAGGAGACTTGACGGGGGAGGGAAGGGATCTCTACCCTCAGGGTTCTGCTTAGCTTGATATGAGACCAGACAGCCAGAGAAGGAGAGAGAGAGAGAAAGTGCGAGAGCTGAGCTTCCTTCAGCTCAGGAAGGAAGGAAGAGTTTCCGCTAGCGTCTGACTGTCTGACTAGTAAGAATGCCGAATTTGTGGCAGGGCTTCTCTCCTCTTTTTAAATTTTTTTTGGCAGGCAGTCTGTGACCAGCTGTCTGCTTTTTTTAATCCTCCTTTTTTCTTTCTCTGCTCCCCTGTTGCTCCACGTATCTCCCTTCAACCCAGGATCTTTGGATTCTGCTCGGATACCGTCCACTGAGGAGAAACTCGGAGGCTGATTGGTTTGTTTGACACTGTTCTTTATTGTCTGTTTTTGTGTCTTTCATTCCAGTCCAATATTTCTCATTACACTTCGGCCCCAGTTTAAAGGTCCCAAGGTGGGTGTGGAGGTTGAGCCAAAGTCTATTGCATGGGGCCTTGAAGTCACATACCCTTCTAGTTCGGTTGAACACCTCTTCACTCCCTCTTCCAGACTATGGCCCCCCCATCCCAGCACTGCAGTTCAGTTGTGGCTGGTCTCTACTATGAAGCATTTTTGATTTCATATCCTGCTGCTCCTGTGGCTCCTGTGCCGTTCTCTTGCTTAGGGGAAGATCGCCCCAACGTGGGGCCACTGTATGGGGAGGAGCTGCTGCTGGTGGAAGCAGGACGGTGGGGATGAGTGAGAGAGAGAGGAAGGGGGGTGTCGGATGGTGTGGCCAGGGGGTCCCGGTCTCTTTCTGGGGGGCGCAGAGTGGCAGATGGCGGCAACGGCAGTGCCAGCGGGAAGCTGGTCATATAGAAGATTCTGCCAACACGTCGTGCCACCTGAGGAGATGAGGAGAGGGACACCACATGGCAGTCAGTTAGAGCCAGTCAAAGTAGAGCGTAGTCTGAAGGAATAATGTTGTGTACTGTATTGAAGACAGAGAGAGAGGGAGTGGGAGAAGGGCTATGGTTGATGGGGCTGGCTATCTTAACGGGAGTTAGCTACTTGGCTACACTACTAGTATGTCATGGGCAGTCCTACTGCAAGAAACACATGAAATCCTCCGGACACACACAGAGTCCAGTTCACCTATCCCATTCAGCACCCTGATTGGCCCTCTTAAATACACACATTCACATGCACACATACTGCCACACAGGTCTGTGGTGTGTGTACCTGTGAGCGGATCTTGAGAGCAGGGCCCAGTTTTAACCCCATGGTGTTGAGCAGGTGCTCCTCAGTGAGCAGCGGTAAAGTCTCCCCGTCAATGGCATGCTCCCGGAATACCTGGCAGAGACACAGCTGCTTCAGCCATAGCCCTGACACACACACCTACATACGCACACTTGTACACACACATACACACCTGTATCTACGTACACATACTCAAACATACACAAAATACCTACATATTCTTACTTACGAACACACACACACACAAACGCATCCTCAAATGTACCTATGCATGTGCCCACTCATACATTCATCCGACCAAAAAATGTAGTGTTTCATTCCAAGTCATTCTAATGCTTCATGTCCATTTGGGGGGGGGAAATAATGAATCATTAGAAGTTCATAACTATTTATCAATATCAATAGATTGATCAAGCTAGCTGTTATCTTTTAAATGTGAGTAGTTGAATTCTAACTCATCAGGTATGGGGCCATGTCACATTTATTCACATGGAGGGTATCTCAGATGGAAACTAAGGGATAGCATACACACCTTCACACAACTTCCATTTATGCCTAAATACACTCACTCCTGCACAAAAACGTGTCATAATGCTGTCAACAAACATACATCCACACACTCAATGCATTTTCCCACGTCCACAAAGAACTCTCACAACATGTGGTTCACTTTCTCTCAGATGCCATAAAATTGATCTTGGCATGTGAGCTCAGTGCTTCCATTTAAGAGCAATGACAGATGCCCTTGAAAACAGTACAGTAACAGTAGTCCTAGCCCATTACAAGTTATGTCCTAGTCGATATTGTTCTGTGGTTTGTAGTCAGCCAACCCCTTCCCTCCACCCGCTACCTTTCTCTCTCTTTCTGTCTCTCTCTCTCTCTCTCTCTCTCTCTCGGTCATTCTCTTCCCCTCTCTCCGTATCCTCACCTGGGTGTATTCAGCACATCCAGCAAGGCTGCTTATGAAGCCACACACGTCTTCTACGCTCCACCTGCTAATGTCCTCGACAGAGTTTGACGTGCCAGAATCCTCCCCGTCCATGAAAAGTCCTCCCATGGAAGCTGACAAAGGGATGAGGAGCCATAATGTTAGACAATATCAATTCTCATGTTTTCTTAAGTAGACAAATATCAAAATCAAACCTCTCATTGGTAAATGGACTTGTTCTTATATAGCACTTTTCCAGTGTAACTACTACTCAGAGAACTTTAAAACGAAGCCTCACATCTACTGAGCAAGGGTGATGGGATAAGAACCCATAAAGCCAGTTTCATTTCTTGATTTTAAAAGTTGGGCTGTTGATGTCTCAACTTTGGTTTAAGTAAGTGCAGCCAATCAGAGCATTTAACATGCTCAAAATTAGTTAAAATTTTGCATTGAAATTCTCAGAATCTAAGAATTTTTAAACGTGCAGCCCTAAAGCTTAGCAGTGAGTATTAAGTACAATTCAATCAGTAGCTATGCACCCTGTGCCTCACTGTCCCGTCTGTGAGAGAATTGCTCATGCTGAGAATACATTCTCTACTGTTGGCTGTCTGTCTTCTCACTAAGTAGAGTGATTGCTGCCATTTTAATTTATATGTTTGTGTGTACGTGTGAGTGAGTGGGGAAACATGTATGTGCGTGTCTGCGCGCGCGCGCACGCGTGTGTGTGTGTGTGTGTGTGTGTGTGTGTGTGTGTGGTGGAAACAAACAACTTCCCTCTCTCTCCCCACGTGGCTGTGCTGGTGGTAGTGGTGTGTGAAGGGGTTATGTCAGGGTCAGAGGCAGGGCCCCTTAAAGGGAAAGGTCTCCACACTGGAGACATAGAGGGAGCGACGCTAATGGCTTTCACATGTCTGCCCTGGGCCCTGTGTGTTCGCATTTGTTTGCACGTGTGTGTGTGAGTGTGTATGTGTGTTCATGAGTCTCTCACCCGTGTGAAAGTAGGGGTTGCCATAAGGGAATCCAAAAGGTAATGACTGGGCATGGAGAGTAGGCAGGGGTGGTATGAAGCCTGGTGGCAGGTGGTACCTGGCCTCGCCTTTGTTAAGCCCCGGTGTGAAGAGTTGGCGACTGGGTGACTCTGCTCCTGCGGAACTACAGGGTACACTCAACCTGCCTGAGCTCTCTCCGGCCTCCTTGGCACCATCACAGACCCCCTTGCTGCCAGTCTCTTTTGCAGCCTCTCGCTCCCTCTCTCTGGGCCGACTGCTGGGCTTGGCAGCTGCACTGCCCTGTCTCACCTCATTCATCTCTGCTTCGCTGTCCGAGTCCTTCATCTCCTCATCCTGCCCCTCCCTGTCTACCTCCCTTCCTCTCTCCTCCCTCCCTCCACCTGTGTGGTCCCCAGCACGGAGCGGCACCTGGGGGCCCCTGCGGGATCCCTTCCTGGATTCGGCATCCGGCCCAGCAGTGGAGCTGTGAGCCTGGCCGTCTTTGGGCGTGGAGGAGGCCCCCAGCTGTTGCTGCTGGTGGTTGAGAGTGAGGAGGGGTGTGGCAGCCCCATGACGAAGCACTAGCATGGCGTTGGAGCGGCGGGCTAACTCCTCCCGGAGGGGGTGGCCCTCTGGGATGTCGTGGAGGCTGCGCAGGGCTGGGTGGTCTGGGGGAAGACCAGGAGGGAGACCCCCCAGTGGGTCAGATCCCAGCAGACGCTGGTGCTGCTGCCGGTGGTGGAGGTTCTCCAGCTCCTTCTGTCTCAGCAGGTCGGCCGACATCTCAAGTCTAGGGTGGTGGGGAACACACAGGACACAGAGATTAGCACACATTGAAACAGGTTGGTTTGGTAGTTTTTACAAGACTGCTGCTTTGTATCAAAAACATATGACTCCTATTTTATGTCTCTGCATTTGCACCCGGGACTCCTGTAAAAGACTCTATTCAAGTTTAGCACACTGCTGCTTTGTTCTTTGTCATATGTGTACTTGAACACACACACACACACACACACACACATCTGTCATTACATTAACCGTTTTACATCTTCAGCTTTTTTGTTACACGGTTTCACCACACATGGGCATCCACTCACCTTGCCAGGTTCTGCTTTCTCAGCATTTCCTGTTGCCGAGCAAAGATCTCTGCTTGAGCTGGTTGGAGGAAACCATACCCTACAATAGGAACACCAGAATATACTCGATCACACAGCAGAAAGGACCGAAGCTATGCTGTGTAATGTTATTGTACATGCTGTGCATGTCTGTTGGTACCTGTGCGTTAACATTAGCTTGTAGGTTTGGTATAAATGGTACTCACCTGGAGCCTGGCACAGGGCCGAGGGCATGCTAAGGAATGGGGGCCGCAAGTGGGGTCCTAAAGCGATGTGAGGAGCACTCTGGGGTGACAGCAGTGGTGGAGGATGGGTCAGCTCCCTACAACCACAAATAATGAAATGACAACATTAATTTCTAACTGAATTGCATTGAACACGACAGTCAAATTTGCTTAAAATTCTGTGAAAGAAACATAACATCAAACATTGAGGGATAGGAACTGTATTATTTCAGAAGATCAGAATAGCATGAAAACTTATGCCATCATGCTTATATTATCTTTGGTGCTTCTCAGTATGATGCTTTCCATATTTATTCGGGTCCACGTGTGTGTATGTGCATGAGTGCATCTGCGTGCATGTGAGCATGTGCACGAGAAATTGGGACTGTGTGTGGTGTATTTTTATCAGAGGCACTCCAGAGGCCCGTGTCACCCCACTGCCTCATCAGTCTTGTCACGCCGCAGCAAGCGCCGCCGGCCATGGTTGTACCCTGGGCTGCAGCCTTCCTTTCCCTTGCTGCCTCACACCACACACATGTACACACACACACACATGTACACACTCCCACACACACAAATTGCTGCATTGCTCATGAATATACAGAATATATATACACGGTGATGTGTGCACGCACACACACACACACACACACACACACACACACACACACACACACACACACACACCACACACAACATAATGAGGGCTGAATGCACAATGCCAGTGTGTCATGCTCCGACAGCTGGGGCGGCCCCTCCGCCTTGACCGGGGCCACGGGCTGAAGGACCTTCTAATTAACACTCATCCCTCCTCTCTCTCCTCTCCGTTTATTTTTTTCAAAATGCGCCTTCACCCTTCTTCCCTCCCTCTCTCGCTCTGAACAGCATTGAAGCCAGTGAAAAGACGACGCGTCCTGCGACCTCTGCTTCTCAAAAGCCTCCTCCATTATAGGATTCTCCTTTTGTCCTCCCTGAGGGGAATAAAGGCACCTCTCACCTTTCTTTCTCTCTCTTTCACTCTCTCTCTACACCGATAATCCTCTTTCTCTCAGCCCTCTTTTCCTTCACAGTCTCTCCTTACTTTGCCTCTCTTTCTTTCCTCAGCCTCTCCCTCCAACATCTCTCCACCTCTCACCTCTCTATCTCATCACATCTTACTTTTCCCTGCCTCTCTCTCACCTGTTTTGCTCTCTTTCTCTCTCTTGCACTCTCTCGTCAACTTTTTTCATTCACCTCTGTTTCACTATCTCCCCTCCTATTTTGGGGGCTGCAGTGGTTGTGAGAAAGAGTGCTCACCAACACGTCAGGCGTTACAGGTTTGAGCCTACTGCGAGATGTCAGGAAGGGACATCTGGCCTTAATCCCCTATGCTTGGCAAAGGTCGGTGATATTTGGTCAAGTGCTTTGAGTGGTCCATAGACTAGAAAAGCGCTATATAGAAATGAGACCGTTTACCTATCTTTTTCGTTCTAGTTATAATCTTATTTTTTTCTCTCTTCCCTGTTCCTCATTGCCCCCTAGAGACAGAGATGGTGATGTGTTGCCAGCAGGTAAAAAAGCTGCCCGGGGTAGTTAAAGTGTCGCACCTGTCCCTTGACTTGCTCAAGGCCATATGGAAATGCCAAGTGGCATGTATGGTGCCTCTTTATCTCCTTGTTGTCTCCAACCCTAACCTCCTCTGTGCATCCTGCCTTGTTTGTCCTATCCCATACCCCTGTCCCTCTCCGTCTCTCCTCCTCTCCCCTTGTTTTCTCTCCCCCTGCATGCTTGCCACTATCGCACCAATCAGGGCTCAGCAATGTGTGACTGCTTCGCACAAAGGCCCACGCGGGGAAGTGGGCTGGGGAGAAAACAACTAAATCAAAACCAACAGTAG
>OMLC01083084.1:0-26761 GCA_900302585.1 Regalecus glesne
CGTATACACTGTGTGTGTGTGTGTGTGTGTGTGTGTGTGTGTGTGTGTGTGTGTGTGTGTGTGTGTGTGTGTGTGTGTGTGTGTGTGTGTGTGTGTGTGTGTGTGTGTGTGTGTGTGTGTGTGTGTGTGTGTGTGTGTGTGTGTGTGTGTTAGCTGTGCGAAAGCCAGAGGGTGGTGATTCTTGACCTGTGTGTGGAGCCCCAACGTGTTGAAATTGTCAGCCCACAATCCTTTGAGGAAGAAAACGTGAATTGGAAAGAGCCCACCTGTGCACCTGCTGTCGACGCCAACAAAAACAGGTACATGTGTTTGTGTGTATTCATATCTTGTTTTAATGCAGATATACAAGGATGGTCTTCACATGCTCTCCCACTAAGACTCACAGACATGAATGAAACCACACCCGCGTGCTGAAGCCCACCGTGCTCCGACCCGGATCTTAAGCAAACCATATTTTCCAGTGGCCGTTTTGGATGTCCGAATGAGGCGAGAACACGCTTTGGACTGTCCGTATAGCTTTAAGAACATTTTGATCATCTAATTGGCATCTGACGGGATTCCGTTCCGATTTGATGCGGGGAATATCCGGCTGTTGTTATTTTAGAAAGGCTTTCAAATGGATGTCCTCATCCGCCATGTGGGTTTTGGCGTCTCCCTGAATTAAAAGGCCGATTTCCTCAAGTGACATCAGAACAGAGGGAACCAATTAGATAAACGGCGGAACATTTTCAAATCTGCAGTGACAGTCCAATCTATGTTCTGACTTTGCTTTCGCATCGGATAGCCCTGGATGGTTGATATAGAAATCTGTCTACCCGGACAGCCATTTTGGAGATTTTTTTCAAATTCACTTGTTTCTAAATATTACATCATTCCAGTAATAGTTACTACATCAGAGTCCAAGTCTGACACAGTCTCTGCCGCCCATTGTAATTATAGCCTCCAAAGCACCGAGCCTGAGACTTTGACCCTGCAGCCAAAGGAAGAGAGGGAGGCGCCCGGCCTGACACCGACAGGCAGGCAGGACGTGCCGGAACCTTCATCAGTTCAGAATGTGACAGAGGGCAGGTTGGAGAAGAGCATCAACTCCTACAACCAGCTGGCTGTAGATGACAGAAAACATAACACCAATAACAACATGGTGGCCGGTAAGCGATGAGCTCTCTCTCTCATTCCATCCCTGCCGTCCAAACCTGCTGCAGAGGTGTACACAATGAAAGCACTTTGCTTTTAATCTAATGGAATAACTAGTTATCTGTTCTCAGTGACTGACATGCACAATGCGCAATGTCTCTGTACTCATGTTTCCTTAGACGTACAAAGCTGATTGTTACGACACTGAAACAATGCATATTTACTACGGACACAAGACGTGTGTCGCGACCTTGTATATTCTCACACTCTTTCTACTGTCGACTTTAGTGTAACTATAAAGATACGTGTCCTACGCATCAGTTTACGTCCCCGTTGCCTATTTCTATGCGCATCTCTATCTAGAGTTTTCTTTCCCTCGCTGTCCCTTGGCCAAAATCTAACAACTCCTTTCTCTCCTGAGTCCGTGGTGACTGTCACGTTTCACCAGGATCATCGTTTCTCAGGCTTCTGGAAGTAAAAGTGAACATCTTAAAATGGCTCATTGACCTACCATTAAAGTTAGTTTGTTTTTTCTTGCACTTCCTGCACAGACTAAAATGATTGGCGTGCACTTCTGAGATTGTCGCCAATCGTCTGTTCTCCGTTTTGGAAAGTGTGGATCTGCAGATAAAGGATACGGAAGCCACATGTGACCGTCGTACAAAGTTTATATCATTGTTCACTGTGATGTCTTGAATTAACCCTCCTTCTCTCTTTCCCTTACTTTCTTATCCAATTCCATCCTCCTCTCTCTTGTTCTTCCCCCTTGACTCCCCTGCAGCACAGTTCACCTTGGTGAGCAGTGACATATGAAATGCCAGCCTCCTGACCCGAAAAGGCGTCCAATTAGAGCCCAGATGTAGCCAGCCCGTACCGAGCATGCCCCACGGCTTCCCGCGTTTACAAAACAACTACTCAAAACCTACTGTCACACGCCCGCATGACAAGACCAAATGACGGATGTATGGACTTGACTGACAAAGACAGCGCACATCAGCAGACATCACGTTCCCTAAATAGACACTGATCACACTGACAGAACTCTCCGGCTTGTATCACAAACACATGCACACACAAGCATGCATATACGGACACACACACAAATAATGCTAACAAGCTATCGATCGCCTGTTATGAATATTCCTTTCCTGGTAGTATCGTGATTAGAATATTCCACTGATTTCACGTATCACCGATATAGACTGCTGGGGAGGATTGTACAGCTGTATATAAAAGTACTCAAGAGTCTCACCGTAAACGGGCTGAGCACCAAATCTCTACACACATGCAGTGCTTTACTTTTACCCCAAAGTGACCAGCAGTGCTCTTGGGTTATTAGCTGTCCAAAATGGTTTTCTTTTTTTTTTTTTTACATTTCTTTGGCAAATAGCCTTTAAGCTCCCTCTGCAGCTGACATTTTCACGCCTTTTGTAGCGCCAAACCACAAACTTCATCGACACTTATATATGGACGTAAGGCAGATTTTTAACTTCAACAAGGTGCCACTTTTCATGCTGCTGTTTTACTCGGACAGAGTCGAGCATTTATGGAAGCCTGTGCATATTTATAGTGCGAGCATGGTCCACATCTCTTCAGACCAGATCGACACACGGTATATGAATGTTTTAGGGTTTTGAGTCCGCCTTTTTAATGTCGCGTGTTTATTTTTTAATTTCCTTCCTTGGTTTACATGACATAGACGAACAGTGAAGGGGCTATGGGTGGCAAAGTGTTCTACGCATTAGAAGTCCTGTGTTTGACTTCATCTGAGTCCCAAGATGGAGAGGAATCAGAGAATAGCACATGTACAAAGCAATAAGTAGGAGTTTGGATCTGCAGAACTTGTGTGAAAAAAATACTAATGTATAAAATGTAAAAAAAAAGATCATAATACTAAATATAGTGTAATTTATGTACACGATGAAACATGCAGAGCGGATATTATCAGAGGTTATTATTAATATTATTATTATTAGAGTCGATATGCGAAATGTTCATACCCCATCTGTTTTATATCATGTGAAATAAATGTTGATGTTCTTAAATCATGGTCTGCTTATGAGTGAGTTCTTATCATCGTGACTCTTTATGGCAGACTTAGGTTAGAGGGGTGGGCGGCATAGCTCAGTGGGTAGAGTGGTCGTCTGGCAACCGGAAGGTTGCACGATCGATCCCCGGTCCCAATAATAGGTTGGGTCAAAAATGCAGAGAAATCCACATTTCCCCTTGCGGGACTGATAAGGGAATCCTTTCCTTTATTCATTGACCAGCCAGCCGTCTTGCCTGGGGCAACTGCTGAGACATCAGGGACACATTCAGCATAGTATGGCTAAACCTTCCCTCAACAGGTGAACATCCACCTAATTTTGGAATAAAAGGACAGTATGGATCTTACAGTTTCTGCCCACCATATGTATGTAGTAACATCTCCATGGGTGGCCCAGCGGTTAGCGCTGCTGTTGCCTCACGGCGAGGTCCTAGGTTCGAATCCCGTCATGGGTCCTTTCTCTGTGTGGAGTTTACATGTTCTCCCCATGTCTGCCCATTCCCTCCAGGTTCTCTGGTTTCCCCCAGCATCAAAAAGACATTCATATTGGGGTTAATACGCCTGACCTGTGACCTAAGAAAAGCAAACTGGGGTGGAAAGCTGGGTGCTGGGGCTGCTCACTGGACCACCAATAGTCCATCTCGGAGACCGAGTTTAAACACCACACGCACTGTGATTCCTTGCTAATTTGATGAACTGACACACTGGTTTAAACAGGTTTGAAGCAAGACGCAGGCCTGGGGATGATTGATCATGTTTTAGATTTATACCGGCGCTATTTCTGAGGTCGTCATGGTTCACGCCAAACCTCTCCTGCCAGTTAATTACGAGAAGAAGCTGCCGTGGTGAGGGAACGCATGTCGATACGGTGTGCTGTCCTGTGAAGAGGAGACGGTCTACGTTGGTCCTCAGCTTGTGGAACCGACGGGAGCCTCAGGACCCGCGTTACGCTTTCAAAACCTGAGTCAAGGGTTTTGAAGCGGGCCGGTCCATCGACTCGTCCCGTCCGGCGGGGATGGACGAGGCTCCAAACCAAACGTATTTACACTCGGTCGACGTTTAAACGCCAAACGCGTGTTTTTGAGGCGACTTGGTGCTCATTTGACTGTTTGTCCGGACCACGTGGAGACCCGGAGGGGGAGGGGCCAGGCTGCGGTGCCCCTGACGTCACGTCCCCCTCTCCCACGTCACTGTGTTTAGAAAGAGCGAGCGCACGAGCTCCAACTTTTTCCCTCTCCCTCCTCCTCGAGAGGAACAACGGCGGCTCTCACAGCGGCCCACAAACATGGCTGCGGTCACCGCCGACGGAACCGGACGGGACGCTCTGGAACTCACCGACCCAAGCTGCCCCGACGAGAGGAAAGAAATCGGTGACGAGAAAGACGAGAAGGAGGAGAAAATTAAGGCCCTGCCGGAGTCCTCCGAGCAGGAACAGGGTGACAATGAGAGCCGAGCAGGAATGGACGCGAACGGTGGTGGTGGCGGCGGCGGAGATGGTGGTGTTGGTGGCCGCTGCGCGACGGAGGAAGACGACGACGACGAGGAGGAGGAGCAGGAGGCAGAAGGGAACAAGTCCGCCGTCAAAGACGCCGATTCGGGTCTGGAAAGGAGAAAGGGCAACGGTGACGGAAGAACTGGAGGTGAATTGGCCGCGGAGAGGGCAAGTCCCGGCCGGGGGAGTTTGGTGAGGACCAACGAGTCCGTAGAAGAAAGCTCCCGGGTGCTGAAAGAAGAACAAAGAGAGGAGGAGGAAGAGGAGGAAGAAGAGAGCGCGTCCCGCACAAAGACCGCGGCGGAGAAAAGCCAAAACTGCACCAAAAGACGGGCCAGTGTCGAGATGTCGTCATCTGATGGGGAGCCCCTCAGTCGGATGGATTCAGAGGACAGGTATGTTGTGTATTTAGCCTGTTTTAGTGTCATCATCGTCGGCGGTAACGTCAGCCCATGCACCGCCACGCCGGGGCAGCACGGTTCAACGTGATTCGCTCCTGATCAGGGGATCGCCTGTGGTCACCGTCTATGAGGACTTAGCAGCATGTCGTGTCGGAACCGACATGCTAATATACACGTGGAATAGTCCTATCGTTTAAAGGATATGATGCAAGACGGCCGTGGCTCCATCATTCACGTCAAGTCCAAACTCAGGAGAAGCGAAACCCAGCGAGCTTTTGGTTGTTTTACGACCAGCCGACCATGAACTAGCCAATCTGAGAAGTGACCGACATTGAATGTGACGGAGCCACTTCGTGGAGAGGAGCCTTTGCTCCCCCATGGACGGCTGGTGTGGCGGGGTATTTTGCTAACGGAGCGTTTAAAGTTAAAAGCCGCAGTTGGCCAAGTCGAGCCACTCGACGTTAACCGCAGCGCACACCGCAAAGACACTAGCATGGCCGAGTGTGTTTCTCCACTACCGTCTATCCTCATCGGTAAGGACGGCAGCGGTGGTCATTACCATGACCGTGGTCAGGAGCTGAGGGGCATGCCTCCCCTCACGTAGGACTAATGACCAAACCCAGCCTATTGCTAAACCGCACTGACCCCCCGTCTGTCAGTCCTAGACACGGTTGCATCACCTGAAGGCTGGTCTGCAGAGGTAGTTATAGTATGAAACATTCTGTGGGTGATTGTTCTACACATGGTGCTGCACACAAAATGGGAGACTAGTCATTAAATGGACCATTAGCTCCCATTCGATCCGAGAAGTGTTTTTTCCCTTAGCTCGCTTTTCATTACGGTTGATGTGAGGAAAACGTGTCTTCACGAATCCATAAAGGTGAATCGGTTCACCTGAACGAGAGGTTTATTGAAAACTTGCCGTCCACATGAACCGATTCACTTTTTATTGTGACAACCTCTGATCGAGCATGCATCAAGACTATTCTTCATGCAAGCCTATCCATTAAAGGCCGGTGTGGGTCTTCTTTCCAAACAAGCAGTTACACACCTGAAAGAAGACTTTGCTAAGGACCTTGATTTGATTCAACTCGGGTGTGTATCTGCTCGGCTGGAACAATGACCTGAACCCACACCAGCCCTCTCTGGACCAAGTTGCACCTCACCCCGGATTAAATAGTCATTGACTTTTTCTCTGCCTGCCACCAGACCCCTCCCCCCATCCTCTTTGAGTTATATGCTCAAATTATGCAGTTGTATTGGTCATGATAATAATAATATTCTTGGTGCAGCTGTCATGCATGTCTTATGCTTGATAGAGGGTTATGTTAAAACGGAGCACTACAGTGTGTTATAAACGATCTTTAAAGGGTTATGGAGTCACGACGGTCAAGAACAGAGATAAAACGTGCACTAAAAAAGCAGTTTGACAAAATGCAAAATAAAAATCTACTTTGGTTTTTGAGATACAACACAGAAGTGATGGAAACGGTCACGTAAGAGGTCAAGCAAATTAAAGGAGCCAGAGAGAGTTTAATTGAATGTTAGTTTTAAAGATGTTCTGGCGTCTGTCTGTTTTTTAGAAGAGATCCTGGAAATAGGACAAATTGGTAACCTTCGTAAACTGGCTGAACCATTTTGTACTTGGACATCTCTGCGTGTGTTTTTTACACAATGTGTAGGTTAGAACGAGAGTGGAATGCATTTGTCAGTCTCTCGCAACCTGTGAAGAGTTTATAGAACGGCTAAATGGTAAATGGACTTGTTCTTATGAGCGCTTTTCTGGTCTAACGACCACTCAAAGCGCTTTACGATGGATGCCTCACATTTACTGACCTACGTGTTGGGACACGAACCCGCAAGCCCCGAGTCCCAGGTGTTATGAGCCACCGTGGATGTATCGTGTAGGTAAATTCAGTTGAAATTCATGTCTGTAAATGGGTATGGCTGTTAAACGGACCCAAGTGTTTGACTTTTATCTACTTGCTAGGACTCCCATTGGGTGCACAGAGGTGATGTGTAGGTGTCGAGAGGAATGTGGAAGGACATATGCTGGTGGATCTTGCAAAAAGAATGGAACTGGCTCTGGGGAGTACATATTTTGAGAAGAGGGGGGGACACGGGGTGATGTACGAGTGGAAGAAGGTGCACTCGAGTCGACTATATCTTATATAGGAGGTGCAATCTGAAAGGGAATCGAGACTGCGAGAGTCTCATTGGGGGAGGGTGTGGCTAGGCAGCGTCAGATGGTGGTCTGTAGAATGGACGTTCAGGGAAGGGTTAAGACGAGCACTGACAAGCAGTGAAGCGGAGAGTTGCAGGACGGCTGGCCAACTACTGCAGGAATAATAAAGATAGTTGATGTCTCAACAGGACTGAGGAAATAAGATAAGATATTCCTTTATTGGTGTCACGATAGGAAATTTGCAGTGTCCTAATGGCAAGTGGAAAGCAGGGCGGAGGCAGGGAGAAAAAACTTGGCAGTTTAAGGTGCGTACAGACGTACTACTGCACATCGAAATGAAATGCTGAATGGCATGAAATCCAGTTTTTGTCAGTTTTGCTGTGCATTTGATGTACTGGGGGAGAAAAGCCGTCTATAAAGTCTGACAGCTGCAAGGAAAGACTTGCGATAAAGCTCCTCCACACATTTTGGACGGAGCAACATGTCGCTGAAGGAGCTCTCCAATGCGGTGAGGGAGTCTTGCAGTCTAGCAGCTGAGATGCTGCTACCCCAGCAGACCGCTCCATAAAAGATGGCTGATGCCATCACCACCGCAGTCATAAAATGTCTTCAGGAGTGTCCCCTGCGTTCCACTTCACTCGTGTGAGGAGGCATTGTGCATGTGAAGGCTAATGGCCGTGAACTTGGCTGGGTACTTGTTTTTTACTTGTGGTCAGGAAAAGCCCTGTCTTCCAAGAGAGAACTCAAGACGCTTAGCTCTAGGCATTGATCCAGCAGGGCTCATGAGTCCAACTGTTGGGCCGTATGAGCAGTCGTACGAGGACCGAGTCCATCCAGATCTGAAATGAGTAACCCGTTTAACAATATAGAAAATTTAACCTTGTTTAGAAACACCGAATTCAAGACTTTAGTGTCGGTCTTCATTAGTTCCATGGCTCAGTGTTTTAGCAAAAGTGACCGGATTTGGTAGTTTACTTGACTGCAGCGCTTTCGACCAGCGCTATTGGAAGAGGAGGTTTTTGGTTCTTGCATGCGTTCTTATTTGTCATCCTTCCAAGAAACTACCCAGTACGGACACCTACACGCACACCTTTTGAGTCAGTCGGTGTATCGGCGCCTACACTAATCATCTGAATCTGGTTGGAACACAACCATGCCTAGCAGATGAATGTGAGAGGGGCGCGTTTTACGCATCCCGATGGGTTCCCACATTGCGAGGGTGGACACGCGCTAAAATAGAGCTTGGGAAATTAAGACCGGTTGCCCCACGGTGGGTTTGAACACGCAACGTCTGGCTCATCGGTTCCCGAAGAGAGCCCACTGAGCTACCACGGCCCCCAGCCCGAGTAGCTGAATGTGATTGTCGACTTGAAATGACAAGCTGAACCAGAACACCATCTGTTGTGAAACTTTGCATTGCATCTACACTTTTTGCTTATTAGTCATCAGTGAAAGTGCTGCATGCCACCAAGTTTGAAGGTTTTCTACAGAGATGAGGGCTTCTCCAGCTGTTGAATTGGTTCGCAATTCAATCAAGTCCCCGTTCACTATGTACGCGGACAGCAGGAATCATCAATTATTATTATGATCATTAATTAAGCTACGGTCAATACACTGAAGTGGTTACTGAATTACAAAACTCACCATTGGTTCTTCTGTTTTCACCAGGTGACTTGAATCTGTTAGCTTCTTGATAAAGCGAGTCATAAAGCCGGCAAATTAATCAAGCTCATCCATGCAGTAAGAATGTAATGGTCCTGCTGTGGTCCGTTACCTTAACATGAAGGACGTGGATAGGAGAGAGGTCGGTTTTGCATGTCACAATTGGTCCCCACCCAACCCCAAAATGATAATTGTTACAAATCTGTGTGTGTATAAGTCATAACACAAGAATGTAGGGTGCAGCTGTTTAGCTACCTGAATAAAGAAAGGAACCGTCACATAGAGAATGGATGTGCGATTTGATGCCTCGGTAACCTGGTGTCGTTGGTGACGCTTTCTTTTTTGAATGAGTGGTGTGACTGTCATGAGCTCGTACCGGTTCCACGCCAATGGCTTTTGGTGCTGTCTTTACAGTTCTTAGAAGCAGTCCACAACCTGACTCCAGGTTACCAAGCCACTGTGACGCAGCTTGTCAAGACGCACACCGTGTCGCTACAATAAAAGCACATACAACATACTGAGGTGCCTCAAAGTGCAGTCTGCTGTGCCTTTTTTGGACCGTATGAGGGAAGTTACATGGGAAGGGAAGTTATCACAGTGTCCTGTGGTTAAACCCTCTAATGTGGCCCTTTAGAGACGGCATCATCTTCTATGCCAGCAAGTGTTGGGCAGCATTTGTCTGTTGGCCGTCTACCAACGTGTCTATGGCATAACACATGACAAAACGGGTTAGAGCAAACCTTAAGCCATTTTTACTGTTTTTTTCCCCCTGATATATTAGGGGAAGTTGTCCGAGGCTGCCATTGCCCGTGGAGTGTCGGGGAAACACTAAAGTGGTTTCCGTACGGTCCCTCTGACGTATGTATGGCAATGACGAGAACCTCTCCAGGACAAGATGAGGATTCTAGGAGTAGGTGGGGGAAGAGAAAGAATCGGTAAAGATGTGGTTAAGTTCTCACAATGATGAAACTCCCAGTTCCTTTTATTGGTGAGATGGTGCTCTCTAGATGGAATCGTTTGTGAAGAAGTGTTGTCTCGGGCTGTGTGTAGCCATGACAGACCTTTGTTGTGTGTGAAGACGTGCAACGTCTCCACTTGGAGAATGGGCTGAGTTTGCTTTGGGAGACTAAGTTGTCAGCAGTAGTGCTCCTGGTCCGTGTGTAGATTTATTGTAGTCCTGTGGTCGCAGCCATAAATATCCTCTATTTGAGTTGCTGTGTTGGGTCACTTCTGTCAAAACGATACGAAAGACTTGCCAGAGCGCAGCCCGGAGCTCTCTGTGCACTCGCACGGGTTATTTGAAGTAGGAAAATTCTTGAGCTACACCGGTCGATAGGCTGATGACTGTAATCTGACGACTTTCAGCTTGTGAAGTTACTGATTCAGTGTCACGTTGTGTGTCCTGCAGACAGGACGCGTGTGGTTTTAGATCAATTGGGGGGTATAGTAATCATCCAGAACAAGTTCATTTGGTTGATGCAAACGTGTAGTGGGCATCTGTAAACGAGGTGTTAGGGGTCATTACCAAAGGAGGATTTACTGTAACTAAGGGGGGTTAATGATCCGTTTCCATTATCGCTATCGGTCCTTTTCTGGGTTGAAAGAGGCATTTGAGTGAACAAGTAAGTACCTTTTGTATTCTTATTCACATCTGTATCTAAGCTCTTATTAAGCCAGTAAGGGACACATTGCTATGGTACTGTGACTAAAAACTAAAGCAATCTATTTTCTGTCCAAAGCTTCGCTGAAGAGCAGTTCAACAGTAGAGGCAGTCTTGACTAATAGATTGAGTGATATTGATTTCGGTTTATGAAGAATTTCTCCTTTCGGCCAAATAATCATTGTTGTCGTTTTAGCCGTAATACACGTGTAACGGATTAGGGCAGACAGCAGTTGATGTTATAAGTGTTAATGTGGCAAATCTATGGAGTTCAGCGACCACGCACACCACCTTCTTTTTCACTTTCACTTCCTGTGTCACCAGTCAGATGTCGGTCTCTTTCTAGATGAGGACACTTGAGGGTTGGTAGTTCTCAGAAGGTTACTGGTGATGTGAGGACCCTGATGTGTTTCTCTGCTGTTTCCTTGCCCATAGAGCTGGAAAGTCACGCTCACTGTTCACAATACTCTAAAGGCGGCGACGGCTTATAGCCTCACCCGCAGTCTTGTCTCCCTGTGATGCTCTATTTATTTCTCCGCAAGGTAAATCTGCGTCTTTGCAACCGAAGAGCTTCTCCCCACGCCCGGTGCCACCCGGCTGCATTGTTATGTTCCTGTTTACCCATAACAAATGACTACAGTGTCATTATAATCCATAGTGGTCCTTAAGTTTTAAGTGTCTCATTTAGAACATTTCTAAATTCCAACACCTGTGGAATAGGATGAATTCAATAGCAGCATTTACTCAGGATCACTGTATCCATTTACTGTGTTGTTTTGGGGTGGAGTTAGAATATTCATGACACTGGAGAGGTCTGTTTTGTATATCACGGTTAGTCCCCGTGTTATAGAGGCGGACATGGATTTAAATGGAACTTGGGGCAAAAAAGGCCTGATGCTCCACTCCGGAGTGGGTTTGAACTCGATGCCTCTGGCTCATCACTTCCTGAAGAGCACACTTTACCGGTGCGCTACCGCAGCCCAAAGTGCTGTTTAGCGAGTTTGCTTTTTAATTGCATCACGTCGCGTTATCTTGGTGAGGATTGGGTAAATATCTAGCTGTGACAAATGATAACTCTTTGTGTGCGTTACGTGTTTGCGGAGGGAAAATATTGGCCGATATGCGAGTGTGGGATGTTTGAATCCTCAATTATTGAATTCTGTATCGGTCTTAAATCCTGAATCGGTCAGGTTTTGGTTTTAATGACATCTACTTTATTGTATACTTTTGAATTCTCTCTCTGTAGCTCTCTCTCTTCAGCTCTTTGTCCGTCCCATCCACAACACCCTCTTTTTCCCTTCTGTTGCGTTGCTCGGGATTGAAGCAGCTGCAGCACCTCAATGTAACTTTTGTTAACCCGAGCCAGTATAAAAAACAGAAAACCCCACCAATCTGGCAGCTGGAGGCTGTCTCTGTGCGTATGTGTAGGAGGGCTTAGATGTTGGTGTCCATGTGGGCCTGTTTGCACGTAAGTGTACTTTTGCAGAGCGCATGTGCTCACTCGAGCTGGTGTTCACGCATTGTACGTGTATATGTATGAAAGAGATATATGGCTGATTGCACGTGTCTTTACTCTCAAAACGTCATTCCATATGTGAATGGTAGGTGGTTCCAAATAGGGCCGACTTTCTAATTTACACGGGCGAGTGGAGAAAATGAACCAACTATCCAGGTTTGGAACACTTGTGTGTGTTAAAGAGAGAGAAAGAGAGAGGTCAGTGAGCCCCTGATTGTTTCCAGTGCTTCACTTCTCATTGACGGTCATTTCCATGTATCTAACCGTGACCATGCGGACAGTAGATTTGGAGACCGACGTGACCATATGGTGGGCTTGGCCTGTCCACACAAGCTGGGTTACACCATGAGTCAAGAGTCACTAGGCTACTCTATTTGGCACTGTATATCAATGGCCAATCTGATGCCACGATAAGATAGAAGTTCCTGATATGGAGATGGCTTTTTGAAAAACCTCAGTAAAGAAGAATTTAGCATTGTTCTTTGAACGTCTGCTCAAAATCGGTTAAGTTGTGTTGGATCAATGGCCTAAAGCACCGCTGGTTTTCTGTTCTCCCAGGTAGTCGCAGGTGTAACGGGTCTCGCACGACCGGTAATGTAATTAACTACCGGAGACAAAAGAAAATCAGTCTTGCCATGAATCCCTGAGGACCTGAGTGAAAACCAGTTCCTGTCGATGCATACATGGCGGTTGAAAGCACCGATGGTAATGTGGGAAGGAAACACTGGGCCTGATTTGTGAATTGTTTGTAGATACAAGTTTGTTCTTACTTGTGGCATTTTGTAGCCACCAGTGGGCCGAGACTGGTGTCATTGCAAGCTTGTCTGATGTCTTGTTAACTGTAGATGTTATCAAATGACCACCAGGCTTCGATTCTGAGTGTTAGACGATCTTGAGAGCAAAAACAAAATCTATCTTTAAATGTGCCGTATAAATAAACTTTCTCTTAATGTCATCAAGAATCCCTCAATCCCTTGGAATTTCCTTCATAGTTAGGCACTAACGTTTTACATCTCAACAAGGGCAGCAAACGATATCGAGTTAAATATCAGGTATCAAACTGAGTCAACAACTCGATGAAAGATTCAGTCACGGGTGGTTGTGAGTTCAGAAAAGAATTGAATTGGCTATCGGTGTCTTGGTAGGTTACCAGCATATGAGCTGCAGCGGTTGTCTTTTACTAAATCCCTCGTTTTTGCTTTTTCACTTGGCATGCTCTGTCTACTTAGCTATATTGCTCCATCAAGTTTTTTTTTCCTTCTAGACTTTTGCGTTTACCCGTGTGCTGATTTTCATCCTTCCGTTTGCGTTCCTTTCCAGTATCAGCAGCACTCTGATGGAGGTGGAAAGTACGGCGTCCAGTGGTCGGTCCACCCCCGCCATGATGAATGGCCATGGCGGAGGAACTGTGGCCGGGGGTGGCCCCGCAGCGGGAGGCAAATCCCTGGGCTACACCTGCTGCTGGGATCATTGCCAGCTCTTGTTCTCCTGCAGCCCCGACCTGGCTGAGCATATCCGGTCCACGCACGTTGATGGACAGAGAGGAGGGGTTAGTATCTGCATGCTTAATTTAGTTTGTTTATGGGTCTGTTAGTCTTATCTCTGTTTACCTCTCACTACATCTGGCTAGGTGTTTTACTATGTCTCTCTAATCCTCGCTCAGTCTACCCCCGCTGGTTTTTCTGTTCGTATTAATTCTGATGCCCCTTTCCACTGGATGGTACCGGCTTGACCTGATTCTACCTGCTTAATCTTTTGTATTTTGTTTTTCGTCGCAACTAGTCATTAAAAATAGACCTGCTGGTCACTTGACCGTTTTTCTCGCGATGAACAGGGAGCAACAAGCCTACTCAAAATGGCTGCGCCACATGAACAATATATGTATAACTAAGGTTTTGGAAAAAAGCCTTTTACACATGGTTACATTAACAATTACAGTTTAAAATTCACAAATCTCACTTTGGTATTTCCTGGTTGTTAACAGAGTTTTTTGATTTCTCTCTGACCTATCAGTGGTCTGCAGTTTTCAAGTCACCTTTCAGTATCGATCTGGTTTTCGTGGGACCTTGACAGAGGTGGTACCACAAAAGAACCAATGGAAAAGGAAGCAAAAAAAAAAGAATAGAGTTGAGATCAGCCGGTACCATGTAGTAGTGGAAATGGAGCTTAACGGTCTTTGGCAGATGGGTCTAGCAGAAGTTGTCCTTCTAGAGAGTTATGGTCTCATGTTTTGGCTTCTAAACAGATATGGGTCTATATTTCCCTCGAGCTGCTTTGGTGTCAAAATGAGTTGTTTACGAATGACGACTTAACCTTAGATATTACGATCGATTATTGAGATAAAGGTACAGTATATCGCGTAATTGTAGATGTTTACCAGTTGCTAATAAAAGCCAAAAGGAGCCACTTGTCAATGTGACTGGAGAACAATATAAGAACATGGGGTTAAAATGGCTCCTGTTAAGCTGTAGCCCTACACGGTGACGGACAGCTAAATGAACGTATTAATCTTCAGGGCTTTGCTTCATTTTTATTCTTGTTTAGCAAAAGTAGTATTAATGGTGCTGTAATCTTTTTTGTATGGTTTGTAATGATTTTCACACTGTGTGTGCCTGTCCCTCAGGTGTTTGTGTGTCTGTGGAAGGGCTGTAAGGTGTACAACACACCCTCCACCAGTCAGAGCTGGCTCCAGAGACACATGCTGACCCACAGTGGAGACAAACCGTTTAAGGTGAGAACGTTGCCACCTCGTTTCCTGTTGTACTTCATTCACTCGGAACTCTGCAGAGCAATTGATTGGTTAGGCTCAGCATGTTTACACGGTGATGAAATATGGAAACGAGTCGACGAGCAAGATGCGTGTTTAGAAAGTCTCAGGGGTGTGTGTGAACGTGTCATCTCGGCACAAAAAAAGGAAACTGAAATGGCAAATAGGAAATGATATCTATGTACTGATGGACAAAAATGTTTTGGTTGTCAATCTTTTAAGGTGTAGGAAAAACAGGTGAACGTAAATTCACTTTAAAGAATTTTAAGAAGGGCAGTAAATTGATTGACCTCAAGAAAGTCTTCTGACTTTATGAAGGTTGAGGAATAGGTTCATCTTGTACTCTGTCTCTGGTAATAATCTGGATTGAACTTGGTTGATTTGTATTGACAGGATCTACCATATACGTTATCTCTGTCCTTTTGCAGTGTGTGGTGGGGGGATGCAATGCTACTTTTGCGTCCCAGGGCGGGCTGGCACGGCATGTGCCCACTCACTTCAGCTCGCATAGCTCATCCAAAATGTCCAGCCAGGGCAAAGTGAAGGAGGAGTCTCCCTCTAAGGCTGGTCTCAACAAGAGGAGGAAACTCAAGAATAAACGCAGGCGCTCTCTTCGTATGTAAAACGCACACAAACCACACACACACAGTCACGTGTATTGAGTTTGAGTAAAACTCTGACCCCGAATAGTAAATTAACTCATTTCAAGCTTTAATTTTCTCACTTTGACTTTCACCTACATAATGCGAGGTTATGCTATCTGGGAGTGGTCTGTTTTTACTCTCATGACTAGTTCTCACATTGTGGGTGGATTTAGACTTCAATTGAGAGTCCTTTAACTCTCATTACATTATCGGGATTTAGCAGACGCTTTTATCCAGATGTATGCAAACACATGAATGTGTGACATAAGTGCGCATGGGAAATGTGCGATAGTCTTGTGAGCTGTGTGTGTGTGTGTGTGTGTTGTTGTCCCTTGGGGGGGGATGAAGTTTCAGAATTTTCTTTTCACCAACTGATATTGATTCACTGAGTCAACCCATTAAGGGAATATGTCAGTTTGTCTTCTCACTTTGCAGTTTATAATTAGCCTTTCCTGGTCTGTGTCCTTTGTTCCCTCAAGGTTTAACAAACCACCTGTTCTGTCTATTGCTGTTGTACTTATCATTTTATTTATTTTCCAGCCCGACCCCACGACTTCTTTGATGCCCAGACAATGGACGCCATCCGCCACCGAGCCATCTGCCTTAATCTGGCCACACACATTGAGAGTTTGGGTAACGGGCACAGCGTTGTCTTCCATAGCACAGTAAGAGATAGTGCTACAGATATTTTTAATATGGCTTGTCTTTGTCAGAAACTCCAGAGTCAAGAATTAATACCTTTGAAATTGTCAGGTGTTTATAGTCTGTGGCTGAAGATTTTCAAATATTAAATCAGGTTTAGCTCGACCAAAAAAAGAATGGTGCGCTTGCATATGTGCAGGTAATATTCATTTTGTTGCTTTTTGGAATGTTGTTATAATGAGCTTATACTGTTAATCTTATCTTTAGTTTTTCGTACAGGTGTGTATATATAAATAATCCAGTAATTGAAGTGATCACTTTCAACCTTGTGTAATACAAGTTTGTTTCATGCAATCATCAGCTCCATCTATTGAGGTTTCCTTGATGGAGTTTATATATATGTGTGTGTGTGAGTGTGTGTGTGTGTGTAATACTTAAAATAGTGTAAATTCAGAAAAAGTATACATTTGGGGTTTTTGGTGAATGACATTGTGGGGAGAATCGCTGAGGGGTAACGTGGGGAAAAATGTGTCTATTTTTAATGTGTCGTAGGGGCAGCAATTAAACGCTGAAGTGAACAACTAGGATTTAAGCTTGCATGATTCTATCACAGGCAGTGATAATTCTTCATGTATGTTTGTTTGTCCATCTAGGTAATAGCTAGGAGGAAAGAAGATTCTGGAAAAGTCAAGGTCCTTTTACACTGGACACCTGAGGACATGTAAGTACCTCTGTGTGTCTCTGGATTGAGTTGTGATTAGGAACGGTGATCAACAGTCTAGCAAAGACAATAAATTTAAAAGCTATCAAGCCTTGACACAGTAACTTAAAGCATAGATATGTGTGGATATTTTTATACCCTGTTCCTCAGTGTCCCTCACGGCAAGCCTTCTTCTCTTTTTTTTCTTTGTCTTTCGCTCAGACTACCAGATGTGTGGGTGAATGAGAGTGACAGGTTACAGCAGAAGACCAAGGTGGTGCACCTTTCCAAGCTGCCCACAGATACAGCGGTGCTCCTCGACCCCAATATATACAGGTGTGTGTGTGTGTGTTTGGAGTCATTCAGAACATTACTCTATTCTAGTGATATGTT
Source organism: Regalecus glesne (assembly GCA_900302585.1). Taxonomy (NCBI): domain Eukaryota; kingdom Metazoa; phylum Chordata; class Actinopteri; order Lampriformes; family Regalecidae; genus Regalecus; species Regalecus glesne. The sequence goes on from OMLC01083084.1 coordinate 17,244, forward strand.
TACTAGTAGATTCTCTTTTATCAACCAGGAGTAATGAAATAAAATTTCTGGCTAATTTTAGGGAACTAGAATATACAGTGTTCACTTTATTCAGAACAACATTGGATAGATTGTTGGACCATGGCATCATGAGATTGAAGAGGATTTCTAAAATTTTCTTTTTACAGGATGTTCTTCTGATGATCTTCAAAGAACGTTGTCAAGTCACATCCTGCTAGCCACTGACCAATAATAAAAGCTCCTCTCCCTTTCTTTTCAACCTTTTGTTCCCTTCCTTTTAGTGTCAAATCTTCCCCGCGACAATGGAGTGAGTTAATTAGATTTTATTATTTTGTGGTTGATGTTCTATATAAGCTGCTAAGCTTAGTGAGATGCTTTTTTTTCTTGGGGACGAGACATTGCGTTTGTGTTGTAGGTTATGCAACTAGAGTGAGAGCTAACTAAGATAAAGGTAAACTGACATTTGAAGTCGTAGAGAGCTAGACATCTTTAGGGAAGACCTGTTTTTGTAAATACTTTTGAAGATTTGTAATATATTTTTATACTTGGAAAATTTACTGTAATGTAGATAGATGTTTTTTTTTCTGCCAAACATTTTCTAAATAGATGTTTTAAAGACTGACTATTGGTCTATGTGCATATAGTTTACAATGCTCTGTTTGATGTCATTAAAGTTTCCAAAGCTTTGACTTTTCAATTGGGTCCGTGTTTTAATTGGGGTTCATGTTTGGAGTATTTCAGGGTTTAGAATGCCCCTCAGCTAAGGTATGAGGGAGAGGCCCATTGAAGTCTTTTTGAATGTGTCTTACTAGAGTGGTTCCAACAGTTGAGTACGTGTCAGAGCAAACTATTCCCCTGTTTACGTCCAATAAATGTGTTACTCCTGCCACAAGCTACCATCGGCCTCTTTAATGTACACGCAAGTTGATGAGATTGTCAGAAAAGGAACAAATGAGGAGCCGGTACTGTGATTTGGAGTGATGGGGCAGGGTACAAAGTGTGGGTAAGTGACACTATCATAAAGAATTGAATTCCAGTGGAGTGACATGGACGCTGCTGTGGGAGATGGTGTCCTTGGGATGAGATGTTAAACTGGCGTGGTTGGTCGGGGCTACGACGCCCGGTTTATTCTTTACTGTTGTTACACAGCTTATTTAAACTTTATCATTCATCCGCCTATGTTCTTCATAGGCAGAGAGTCAAACTAGAGGCAAGATGTGGTGTATATGTTCTAGATGTTCATAACGTGCACTGTCCCTATGAAGGAGGTGATCATTATTGTGTCATTATTCCATTATAATTCTGCAGGCACATCAATAGCACGTCTTTCTGTCATGGGATGGAGATCTTTTATTTGTTGTTTTTTCTGAGGTTACTTTGTCAATTTTCATAATTTATTTTCTTCTTGTATTCTTTTTCATTTGACGTGAGGGTCTAAGGAAAGGCTGTTGTGATGGTGTGAACCCCGCTGGGGCGAATTTGTAGGTCATGATAATGGGTTTTGTAAACAATACATTTGTATTTCTCGTTTTGATTAATTAATTAAAATCGAGGACTTAACCGAGTACCTGACTCGGTGGTCATTAAAGATCTCATGGCACTTACTCTACAGAGTAGGGGGTCCCCTGGTGTATTGGCAAAATTTCTCAACCGGTCTCCTTCGTTTGGCCACCTAATCATCCTCCGTGGAATTAGCTCCATCATTCCTCCCTCTCCACTTCCAGCTGGTGTGCAGTGAGTTTTGTAGAGCAAAATGGCGGTGATGCATCATCCAGGTATGTGGTGCACATTGCCGGTGGTTCGTTCCCTTCACAGGGAAGTGGTTTGAGTATCTAGGTGAAGTACTATAATGTAATCTATTATTAACACTCATCATAACTATTTGTATGGAATGGCTAAAACAAATCAATAGTTATGCAATTTGAATGGTAAAAATGTTCCAGTGTTTCCGATTGATGCAAAGTCAAGTGTCAAAGTAAACTCTTTTCCACATGTGCTATTCAAGAGATAAAGGAATGGTAGAATGGAAATCATGAATTTCAAATAGTTGTGCCCAATGGAAATTATTATTTAGAAAAGTTCGGTTTCACCGTCTGTGTATAATAGAGCGAATGAGCTGGAAAATACAAATACATCTGTTCCCTTGTTTTTTGTGTCGACGGTCCCTCTAACAACTTCCCAAAGGAGCCCAAGTTCTCCTTTTTGCACACATCCGATATCTTTCTCGGTGTTAATATGTAAACTTTACAATAAGAAGAGCGTACGTATTACCTTCGAGTCCTCACTGTTGTCAAACATGATCTGGTGTAAGGTCAGAATTTATGGAAACTGAAGTTCTTATTCGTAATAGGTTGGCTGAGAGGGTCACCATCATAAACAGCGGTCTGTTTAAGATACGCTGACGTCATATTTAGTGGCCGGAAAACGAAGCCTGACGGTGAAGGATGGCTGGAGTGCTCAAGAAGGTACGAGTGGAGGTCAAGTAGTTTGTTTAAGCGTTGCGCATTACGAACAAGCTCGTTTTCATTGACAGAGTATAGACTTTGTATTGTAGCAGTAAACGTTTTAAAAGAGAGGCTGTGATAACGTCTATGCTAATGTATGAGCCGTAGCAGCTATTAGGAATCAGACGTGTGTAGAACTTAGTGATACAAGCGCAGCTGGACTTTTGTTTTTCTGATTAAAATACTTTACAAGAATAGTTTTAAAACTCAACCGTTACGAAAACGTGTGATGAGGTTCCAGGGTTGTGTTCGCTCCGCTTGTGTTTTTCAGCGTGGGCACATATATAACCCCGTTATTCAACAGCATACTACAGCTGACGTTTCTACAACGTCGCAACACAAGCTTCTTCGATTCCAAAGTATTGTTTTACAGCATTATAAATATTCTCACGATCACTTTGGCCACTTTATTGCAGCCATACCTTTAATTGTCACGTTATTATCCATCTTATTACTAGAAGATTTGTGTCAAACGTCAGAATTGCTTTACGATGTGGCTTTGTCTTGCAAATATTTCTCGGTATCTTTGTGTAATCCCATAAACACCAACTGATCCCGATGAGCTGGTAGGTGTGTTGGATGGCTGATAACGTTATTAGTCTGCGTTTGTGGTTAACCGAGGCATGACTTGATTGTAAAGGTAGTTGAGTGGTTGTTACAGTTAGAAATGGTAAACGTAGATGTCAGCTAGTTACCGTCATATAGTTCTGTATTGTTCAGTGTGAATTCATCGAAAGAGAGTGTACCTAAATATGTACCAATCATCACTACTATACACTTGAATGAACAGAGACACGCAGTTGTTGGAACGGTTTATCTGTATTCTTATATCAGAAGTCTTAATGTTGTCAACCGTCTTGATACGGACAACCTTGAAATAATTTATGTAAACCGCATTTCAATGTATGTAATTGTCATTATGTGCTTTAAATACTTGATGAGTGCCAATACTTAAGTAGATTGGTCAGGGTTGTAATTTATCCACCGTAGCTATGTGGCCCACCGTAGGTCAGTGGTAGAGTGTATGTCAGGAACTGATGAGGTGGTAGGTTTGATCCCATCATAGGGCATCAGGAAAGGCGTCTGGCTTTAATCTTCCAAGCTCCATCTAAGCCATTGTCCACACTTTATAATGTAGGGATTAATTGTAACACCTAAATCGGAACCCTCAATTTTGCCATCATGGTTTCAATGACGTTTCAGAGAAAACAGGCAGGCCAAGACTTTCAAGGAGTCAAAATGTGGATGTGGTCACTGAGCTATTAACTGTGGTAAATGCTTATGTGCTTTTTTTCTAGACGACTGGTCTGGTTGGCCTGGCAGTGTCTCAGAATCCTCATGAGGTATGTGGCTCAAAAACCATTTGATTATTGACTGAGTTATACATTTATATATATTCAACTTGTTGGATTTTATAGAGGTAGAAATGCATTGAAACACACTGAAGAAAGCGTACTTATTATTCAGCTAATCAGATGTAGGCTTTGGAAATTAAGCTAAAAGTCTCTTTAACATGAGTATTGTGAGTATAGGTGGTGTTAGAGCCCAGGTGGAGTGTGTTCATGTCTTGCTTTGGTATTTCAGGAAAAAGGGTATTCAGTGTCAATCTCCATTTTCAAGAAAATATGAAGCACTTGTGGGTCATATTTACTGTGAAGTGCTATACCCACTGGTAATGTTGTCTGTTTTTGTTCTCAGCGTTTGAGGATTCTCTACTCCAAAATTTTGGCCTCCTTGCAGAATATTCCCCAGGATGCCTACTACAGGAAATACACGGAACAGCTGGTCAATGACCGCTTAAACATGGTCCAAATAGTATGTACAATATGTTGACACAGATCAGGTCATAAAAAAGCTGAGTTGTCATCACATCGTCTCATCTTATCTGTGTTGTGAGATTTGTAAGTGCTGATATTTGAAAGCACGGGCAATTGAAAGATTTGTGATGAGGGGTTTGTGAGCGGTAGGAAATAAGAATGTTTGAAAAGTAAATATATTGTAAGGTCAGCAATAATAGAAAAGTTTTGTAATTGGAGTATTGTCTATATTGTTGTTTTTACCCATGGTAAATGGTGTCCCATTTTATCTGTGATGGCAAGTGAAGAAATATAGTTGCATTAGTGTAAATCAAAGTATTAGATATGTGAAGAAACGTTGAATAGGGGAGAAGAGTTGACATATGTAGGTAATAGTTTAATTTTCATGGCAATGTTTGTGATTGTTTGTAATGTAGCTGATGAGTTGTTTCATTTGAAAGGAGCCTGATGTGGAGAAACTTGAGAAGAAAATAAACTGTGGACAGATTGAAGAGGTGATTTTCCAGGTCAGTTGATTACCACATCTCTCGACTCCATGTATGATATGTATCCTACTAACCACATGTGTTTGGAACCTGTGTATCCAAAAGAATGTCAAAATATGAGTATTAAGTGCACATTATGCATCGGTGATAATTTCACATTGATGACAAATATAGTGTTTTTTACCATATTAGTGACAAAATGTTTGGTTTCCTGCAATTGTCCGACACAAGTGTTGTGGCATAAGTGTTAATAGGACAATTTTAATGAAGATCAAGGATTCATTGGTTTTTGATTAAAGAAAATGGAGAAAAAAGGATGGAAAACATACTTTCATTCAGTTATATATGTCAGTTAAATGTGGATTTTATTATATATATTGAAATGGTCGTTCATGTGTCTTATAAATTTGTTCTCTTTATCACGATCTGGGTGTTTGCAGGCAGAGTGTGAGTTGTCTCTATCCAGGAAGATGGTGGAATGGAAGCCGTGGGAGCCGCTAGTTGAGGAAGCTCCTCCTAAACAGTGGAAATGGCCAGTGTAAAACCACCTCTTCCTGTCAGTAATGTCATAATTATGTGTCAGCCATGCTTAGCTTTCAAATATGTATCTTCAAATAAATGGAAAAAAAGAATTGCAATGTTTTTGGTATTTATTTGTCAAGACTTAAGTGCTCTATTTTTGGATTAATGCTTGTGTTGTTTTAACTTGGTTTCAGGAATTCATGGGGAGCGTAGGTCAGGAGGTAGAGAATGAGGAGGGCACTTATTTAGTCCAGGGTTGTTGTCAAAGTATGTAGAAGTGTTTTTCATCGAGACACTGAACCATAACTGGTTCTCCAGGTGTCTGTAGATGTGAATTGGTCCTCTATGGTATGATGGTTAAATGTAGAGGATAGATGGCATTGGAACAATAGTGTCCAGACGTGTCTTTTTGTTAAAGGACAGGAGGTGAAGTGTGAATGTTTTAAAGACATGTAGTAATTGCAAAGTCAAGTTATTTATTTGTGTGCGGTTTGTGTTTTAGCGCAGTAGTACCTTGCATAGGTATTTAACGTGTCTTTGTGTAATGTTGTTGTAGTTCAAAGGTCAGGAATGTGTCATTAATGAAGCCACACACCAGGATTTGAACCCGCACCGTGGGACTGTAAGGTCTCAGCTTTAACCACTGAGCTAACGTGGCTTTGAGGTAAATATGTTATTCATAATCCAAATCACAAGTAGGTGGGAAGTAATTCAGTGTGTTATTAGAGATTGGGTCGTTTTCTTTCTTTAGTACTGTTATTACTGTGAGTGAGTTCTGTCGTGTTTTTAATGTCGTGCTACTCAGTGTGGTTTCGTGTTGGCGTGTCGTGTGTGATCAGCAGCGTGTGTGTCGACGCCTTTGTTGACCGGCGTGGTGCTGTAGAGTCGTCCTAATGAAGAGGTGGGGTCGTGTTGGTGGTTTAGCGGTGTCACATGGTTGACCGTCAGCCTCAGCCAAGGTCGTGGTCAGAGCAGCTCTGGCCAATCAGACGCCTGTCCTCACAGGTGCCGGCAATTGAGCAATTATCTGGCGGGTTCTTAAACAGATTGTGATCGAGCGTCAGCGAAGCGTCCACAGCGTCTCCACAGAGCCACGACAGAGCTCGTCTCCTCAGCTCGTCTCCTCAGCTCGTCTCCTCAGCTCGTCTCCTCAGCTCGTCTCCTCAGCTCGTCGTACGAAGACTTCGGCGGACAAAGACGTGGGAGTTGTCCTGCGGGAGTTATCCGAGGAAGTGCAACGAGGAGTGCGCCTGGTCGCTCTGGTCGGCTGAGGAGGCTAGTGTGGCGGCTACACCTGCCAGGCGCTCTCCGCTTCGTAGACCCCTTTCAGCAAACGACTCTCCAGCTAGAGGCTTCACCCAGCTGGACAAGGTGGCAGCACCGGGCTCCTAACGCCACAGTCTCCAATGGCAAGTAACGGCATCAACACATAACCTCACTATTTCTGCCTGGAATATCAATGCGTATCTATTCTAACTTCACATTGACGTTTTCCATCACCCTCAGATACCTTGGTTAACGTGGATGATGATGCTAACATGCTACTAACCAGAAGACACCATGGCCATATTCCTACCAGCTGTCTTCAATCTACCTGATTCCAATCTGCCATAGTCTCAGCCACAAGCCTGAGGGCTCCCTAGACCTACCGACACCACGGTAACCCCTCTCCCCTAGTATCCACATGTACGCTATGTTCTGGCCCCCACTGAGGGAATAAACTCCCCACCACACTCAGTACAACGGACTCGATTTGCCACCACAAACTAAAAACACTCCTATTCAAATGTCTTGATGCACGCTCAATAATCCAGCTATGGAAATCACAAAAATGTGTAAATCACTTCACCCGCATCCGAATTGTATTGAGATACGTTTCTTCACTCACCAGGTGACTTCTTCAGACTTAAAAAGTCACCCGGTGAGTGACTCCTATTCAAAAAGTACCTCGCATAACTTATTGACCTGTAATACTTTATCACTCAAAATAAAAAGAAAACTAACCCCCTTTCTCCCAACAGGATTCATAAGGTGAGGATGGATGACTGGAGTTAGATAAAAATGTCAACTAAATAACTAAAGATTAATGATAAATAATAACTTTAATACTGTCATTCTCTAGCCCCAGCAAATAATCAGTGCTACTAAAAATTGGAACACTTGACATTTCTGTTATTAGCCAATTAAAATACGTGACTGGTGCCAAATTAGGACCAAACGATAACACTATAACTTGCATACTGCTGACCAAATAATATGAAAAAAACAGATACTGGAGTGACATAACTCAGTGGGCAGAGCGGTCGGCTGGCCATCAAAAGATTGCAGGTTCGATCCCCAGTCCTGCATACAGCATGTCGAGGTGTCCTTGAGCAAGACACTGAACCCCTAACTGCTCCCCGAGCGCCATATGTTGGCAGCTCACTGCTCCTGTATAATAGGTTGGGTCAAAAATGCAGAGAAATCCAAAATTCCCCTTGCGGGACTGATAATGGAATCATTATTATTATTATTATCATTATCAATTACTATAAAAAATAACTTAAAAATGATTTAAACTAATACAATTACAAGTTCTACTCAAATTATGAAAAAGTTATCATCTCATTATAAATTAAAAGATCATGATAGATTACCAGTAAATGACAGTTTAATAAATGACATAACAGTACAGGACACATGTCAGTTCCAGAAGTCACTCATCATGACTTGGATCCGACTGTAAGATGTCATAAACGTAACCCCGTGACCTCCCATGCAGCAGTAGGTATAGCTTCATCGTGCATTTGGACGATCAACTCGTACATCCACGGTTCCCAACCACAGCCTGATATCCATGTGATATCCTTATACACATGTGAGCCTAAACCTCACATGTGTATAAGGCTTAGGTTGCATAAAGGATCTTAGGTTTACTAGTGTCCCTCACACACTCAGATTAATTGAAGGGAAAGTAGTCTGCTTCATCCTCACCCGACAACCAAACACTATACTTCAACAGATGCTACAGCTTCCTGTCAACATGCGAAGGCCAGTACCTAAGCGACACAACCAAACAACTTGGGAGATTCTGATAAAATATCCACTTTTAATGCCCCACACTCCATCTACATCCACCTGACATGTAAATAGACACTTTTCTTGTCAAGTAACGATTGTATAAAATTAAACTTAATAACCAGTTAAATAGATTTTTGAATGGTGAGTGCAACACCCTCATAAAAACTAAGACAAGCGAATGATTTCTGCAATTACCATGTAATTAACACCCTACAAATTATAGTATCACCGACTGATAAATAAACAGCCAACACAAATTTCCAGAATACATTCTGAAAGTACTCAGACGACAAATAGACGGAAAAAAGAGTATTAATGCTTTTAATTATTGCACACAAAAACTCCAAAGAAACCATTCACAATTAAATGGCAATCCATAATTATCCGGATTCCTGTTCTACGACGTCTTTGAAGTCTGCAATGAAAAAAACTGAAAACAATCACATAATATAGAAGATCAGGAAAAAGACTCCAGTCTTTATCCCAAATTGAAAGTTTTACGTTTGAACATATCCCTTTGTGAATCAAGACAGAATTCTTCCCATTTTCAACTTCTTATCTCCTGGGTACCACTGGTGGCTCTCTGCAGCAGCTGGAGCATTACGGGATAGATGGGCGCAAACTCCTTCCCCTGTCGAACCCTCACCGACTGCACGTAGGCCTCTAGCGCCCCCCTAAGAGATGGGAAAATACATGTGTAAATTCAAACTAGAAAATCTGTCTTTAACCTGTACGGCCACTAGAGGCCATTCATAGATTACAATCGGTAGCTTCAGTACCACTACTATTTGCCTCGCCCACACTCCTACCCTTCCTCTTTTACCCAAAGACCATAACTTCAACTAACACCTGCTGACTTGCCAACATCACCAGTACTATCGGTAACCCAAACCATGACCGTATATAGATAGACCTGACTGATGGTCTACATATTTGATTTACACCAATTCATTCTAAACTTAAATAAATAAATAAATAAATGTTTCCCTTATCAGTCCCGCAAGGGGAAATTTGTTCTCTGCATTTTTGACCCATCCTATTGTATAGGAGCAGTGAGCTGCCAACATATGGCGCTCTGGGAGCAGTTAGGGGTTAAGTGTCTTGCTCAAGGACACCTCCACATGCTGTAT
>OMLC01083084.1:26781-52132 GCA_900302585.1 Regalecus glesne
TAAATTCAAACTAGAAAATCTGTCTTTAACCTGTACGGCCACTAGAGGCCATTCATAGATTACAATCGGTAGCTTCAGTACCACTACTATTTGCCTCGCCCACACTCCTACCCTTCCTCTTTTACCCAAAGACCATAACTTCAACTAACACCTGCTGACTTGCCAACATCACCAGTACTATCGGTAACCCAAACCATGACCGTATATAAACCTGACTGATGATCTACATATTTGATTTACACCAATTCATTCTAAACAGAGTGGCAGCTTCACTCTTAATCACACAATAAAATAGCATCATTCACAAAGAAAACAAAAATTTGGAATTAAATGAATACCTACCTGATGAAGGTGAGCCTGTCTCTCTCAGAAGGATGGTCATCCAACCACTGCGAGTACCGGGCAATGGACCACTCCGCTCTCTGTAACGTGAAACAGAAATGTTAATCCAGCCTCACATTGAAGGAACACTCTATTAGTGTAAACACCAATGTTGTGCCTAATTTCACCATTTATAATGTGCTAACCATAGACCATCAAAATGAATCATGAACGATTAACTGCTTATAAGGAAATAGAATCAAACGAAACTGGTGCAGCAGTGACATGCTCAATTTTACCTCTCAAATGTCAATGTGTGTTTCACATCAAACATGTGCTCATACAAAGAATTGGAAACCGTAGTGCGGCACGAGCGGCGTACATATAGATCATTGTAAAGATGGTATAAACTAGAAACAAGAGTGTTGAGAACAACTGCACCGGCATGATTGACGTAATCTACAATACCGATGATACCAAACATGAGTAAAACACGGCTTCATTTTCTAGTTATCCCTTTATAGTCTTATGTATGAGTACATTTACATACCTGGTGAGGTGGCTTTAACTCAGGTGGGGCTCTGGCAAAAAGGAAATGTAGCAGGGTGCTGTAAGGAATCAAGTCTCCCACAGCGGAACTGTTGATAATCAACTCACTGGTCTGGAACAGCAAGGGCCTGAAACATACACACAATCTTAAACAGGAATAAAACAGACTTGATTTCAGCTTCAACTCTTTTTACTGACCATGAAACAAATGTAAAATCTGAAAAAAATCCCTGACTTGACATTGCTTTTTTTGGTCTAATCTTACTTAACCATGAATCTAAAAGACTTCTACATAACATTAAGACCAAACAAAATTTTTGTTAATTTTCTATCTGTGATGAAAAACATTAACTAAAAAATAACCTCTATATCTGAGGACTGTGTTTTTTTCCCATGAGACCAAATAAAAACACAATGAAAACATTTCATCACTCCTCTTGTTATTAGCAGAAGTCTTGAATTTATGTTTGGAAAGCTAAATGTCAACTAGTACAGACTCCATTTGTGCATCCACCATGATGTGAGCAGGATGAAATTACATACCTGAAAGAGCGCAGCATCCGGTACGGTTTGCCCAAGTCGGACACTCTTCTGCATAGAGGAGCGACTGCCAACTCCATCTGAAAACCATGCGCACACACCCACACACCATCATTATCATTAGGGATGCAAAGGAGCACAATAATTGGAGCTGGTGGGAACCGTCACATTAGAACAGATGTCTGAGTCCCAGCCAGCTCTAACCAGCCTTTAAAAACAGCCTTTCCCTCACTTGCGTCTTTTCCTCGTGTCCAATTCCCTTCGACTGAAAATGGATGAAGAGATGTGAAACCAAGACAGACACAGGAAGGAAATGTTTCCAGAGAAATGAGATGTCCTTTCCCCTGAAACATCACGTGTAGTAAACGTCTGTTTCCAAAGGAGGCACCACATCTGGCTAGAAAAGTAAACCTTAAAAATGTGAATTACCATTCATTCATAACTCCCCTCTGGCAACAATTCATAATATCCCCATAAACCCGACCATTAAATGCCAAGGCAGACACGTCACAATGTATAATAGACTTGATAATCTCAACAATAATAATCCCCTTAAATCTTGATACCATCTCAAAGACACATCTCCACTATCTGGCAATGTTTTCTCACTAAAATGTAGCACACTTCAACACTGGTTCATCCTGCTGTAATTCTCATGCCCTGACCACATATGCAACAAAGAGCTGTTCAACACCTACTAGGAACATAATTAGGGCTGAGCAATATGATGTTTACTGTATTAAAAGCAATATTAAAACAAATCGACCAAGATTCATTTTGAAAACTGAAGACAGCTTTTTGTTCCATACCCCAAGCAAAACTGTTGTGATTACAGCCTCCAAAGCCGGTTTTTAAACCGTGTCGTCCACAGCTAGGACAGCATTGGAAAATGATCTGCAAACATAACATTAGTCCCCGTAAAACCCCACTGTGGAATTACAACTAAATGATCACGATTACACAGGGCTCACAGGAAGTCAGTCTGACAAGATGACCAGATAAGAAAAGGCGCAGACAGACATGCTAAAAGATTCACAACTCAAGTTTCAGTTAGAAGAATCTGGACGTGCGAACAACGGGCACACAAGGGAAGCTAGGTCCATGAGAAAAGCAAACAACTTCAAACAGTTAAAATGTCATTATGAGTATTAATGAACACTGGACAGCTTGGTTTAACACACCACTACTTAACACAATAGCCTATCTAACACGAGAAAAGGGAAACCAGAGACGACTATGAGCCGGATCCAATCAGGGAACGGATAAGAGGTGTGTCGTGTGATAAAAAGGGGTTGGCGTGGACAAAACCAGAGGCAGAAACTGACACCATAGACAATGACTGAGGTAATTGGCTGACTGAAGCTTTAGGAGAAAATGGCCGAGTGAACTAAACCAGGCGACATGGTAAAAAGACTGAAATAAACTGGAAGACACTGACAACACACAAAACGGCCCAACACCACAATCCAGAAAGCTTTTGTCAAAGAATTGTATCCTTGTCCACCAAGCACAAGCTCAATTTCACAAAACTCATCCAAAGATGAAACTAAGAAATTGAGATTTTAAAACAAATTCCCACTCGCACTACAACTGAAATAAGGACATTAAATATATGCTCACGGAGAGTTTTTAAAGCGTGAACTTCATCTAAATCATAACAATTCCTCGTTTTGCAAAGAACACGTTAAAATAACAACACTTATTTTAAGAATGTGAAGTAGCCTATGCTTTTTAGAGAAGACCTGCGTTGTTTTTTATTTCCTGTACTCATGTATCCTCACTCATTGCTTCTCAGAGCAGAAATAGGAGCTATAGGATGTCCTTCCAAGGATTGAGGAAATATAAAACAAGGGTCTTGAGATATATCCTCTGTGTCAACCTGAAAGACAGCCAGAAAATCCCCCTTACAGCCAGAAAGAGTGTGCAAGGCATGAAAGCTCACTCAATGAGAGACCATAAAGGACATGGGTCACGTCCAAGGGTTGGACGCTACAAGTGGTTAGGAGACAGAGAAAAGCAAACATTGGAGGGTCAGTTGATGTTCTTCATTCATGAAAATATATTGTTATGACTGAAACGTTTGCTTATTCCATTTGTGCTTCGCTCTGCTTCTGCCTTAATGTTCTCTCCACAACTGAATAAAACAAAACATTCACTGGGAGTGTTGAACAATTACTGCTAACCAGAGTAGAGTTTTATCGATCGGTCAAGCAAGCGCGTGTGCTCACACACGTGTGCCTGTGAGGGACTATTTAAGCTTTTAAACAATCGGATCTATTTTAGTTTTAGAAATCTGTCCATTATTGGCCACATGACACAAGCCAGTGGAATATATCGCCTGCATTGGACCCATCCTCTTGTACAAGAGCAGTGAGCAACCACCATATGGCGCCCAAGAATCACTTGGGGATTCAGTGTCTTTCTCTAGTACACCTCCACATGGTTTCTCACCGTACAACCGCTCTGCCCACTGACCCATGATTTGGATTCAGGGTTAAGGTTTGACTTAGGGCTAGGTTGAGGTAAAGCCTAAGGATGGACATGTACCTCTGACAGCTAAGTTTAGGATCAGGGGAAACAGGGAACTGATCTACTCGATGAGGGCTTCTCACTAAGAAACACCAAAATGTATGCGCGCGTGTATAAGCGTGCTCAAGTGTGCGCAGAGATGCACGTGAGTATGCCATCGGATCCTGACCTGTGCAAAGTCCGCAGCCAGCCTCATCTTGCCTCCCTCCCCCAATGGGCGCAGGAGACACGTGTGCCGTATGAAGAGCTCGATGGCCCTCCGTGCGATGGACTCGGTGCTCTCGTAGACAAAGTCCACACACTGGAAGTGACGGAAGTAGTCGGCCATCACTCTGGCAATGAAACCCTGTAGCTCCTTCATGTACAGGGAACATGGCACATCCGGTTTGTCAGGGCTGGACAGGGGTCTGCGGACACATGTAGTCTCAATGAGTCGACAAATACCCCAAAAAATCCTATACCTACTATATAGCTACTAGAAGAAAGGGTTATTAGTCGGGTAAATATTTGTCACATTTTACTTTTTAAAGCAGGTGTGGAAGTGACCACTGCATATATGAGGTTTTCTCATCTCGTCATCAAGCCCCGTGAGACGTAGCTGTGAGAGCAATGACAATAACCCCAATCCGATCACATCTGCTATCGGTTTTTGGTTTGAATGGATATGAAATGGACATGACATTTTAAAAAATAAAGGGTGAGGCTCGGCCTCAATCGGTTATAAATATTTCAAAGTGAACACATGCTGTACGGACCCAGAGAAGTCCTCCTGGTGTAAGGTGATGATGATGGCTTCTATGGAGTCATTAACCGACTGCAGAAGCAGCTGCACAGCGCTCCTCATCAGAGTGTGGACCCCCTGACAGAGAATCACACAGAGGGACAACAAGCCAAATTATCCTCAACTTTCAATACTTCCATGGTAACACGTCCCACAACACCCATGTCTACAATGCAATGTAACCGCACTTATAGTCTCCTATCATCTGCTTATCCGTACAGTTACAAGACCTCCAATATTCATAATGACTCACGACAGGAGCCATAAACATGGACCATTTTAAAATAACTTATACGATCCAGCCATCCACAGTCAACACAAAGCCAGGTCACAGGGTAACTGGAACCCATCTCATTGGGCGAAATGCAGTGAAACACCCTGGACGGGCAGAGCAGTTGGGGTTCTTGGTCAAAGACAGTTCGCTGTGCTGCTCTCCAGGTGCGGAAATGGAACCTGCAAACTCCTGATTACCGAACGGCCGCTACGCCATCCCTTATTAACATCAAGTATCGTGACTCTTTACAATTAGTGGTCACTTGCTCATATCTGCTGGCAAGGATCATAGTACATTATGACTCTCGGTTGTAATACGTGGTCATTTTTAATACATCATAATCACTTGTGAGACACTATTACTATAACAAATGCATACATTAATAAAGTAGGCAGCTCTGCTATGGTTTGAAAATTGCAGAATGTCATGTGATGCAGTACAAACCCCACAATAGCTAGACAGAACAAGTTACTGTCCAGAAAGTTAAAGCCCGTATGAACTGCCCAACATTTGCTTGTCAAGGCGGTTAAGGAGATATCTAAAGTACCAACAATCACACTGGACGGTATCCAATCACACGCTGGCTAATGAAGAGACAGCTCAAAAGAAGAATAGTTTTAAACGGCGTGGAAAACTTGTCCAAAGTGTTGGAAAGAAACTCCATCGCTGCTTTGTTTGCTCTCGATAGACCAAGTAGAAGCTGCAATTCTGAAAAGTTGTAAACACCAAGGAAAGCTACAATCCATCAGGTTGTGTTCATCAGATGTTACACAGCTTCAATGTCGTCCACCGGCATGGCTTGATGATGCAAACGCCGTCCTCGAGTAACAACACATGACAACGTGACGACATGGTTACACGACGTGGTGCCACCAGCACCAAAGAAATAATTTCTGATCATTTAAACCAGCCGATAGAAACAGAGTTTCCACAGCCTTCACATTTCTATTTAAAAATGGTTAGAAGGAAACTACATAGGATGTATGTAGACAGTGGAACCGACTTTAGCCGCTTGCTCTCTTCCACAGGAAGATCAGACATCAGGGTCACCTAGAACATGATGCGCCTGAAGATGATGGGGATTTAGTATGCTGCTCAACCGACACCTCAGCAGGGAAGCAATCCGCTTTCCACAATTCACTCAACCCCTACCACCTCTTTCCATCTTTAGACAAAACATGGTTACGTGACATAAATCAAATCAAAAGTATAAGATACTACACAGGGTGAAGGCTGCAGTGAAGTTGTTTTTTCTACAATTCAGCCAATTCGGAACAGTATCAGGGCAATACTCTAAAACAGACCCCCTGATATGAATAATTCTGTTTATTAACCTCTGAAATTCTACAAACCCCAATCTCACATCTAAGCCGTTGCATCCTCACAATAAAAGCGGACCAAAGTAAAGAAGGGAATCTGAATCTTCATCTTCGTCTTTTGGGATCCCGTTGCCACAGCAACTCAAGAGTCAGATGACCAGAAGCTACGTGATGAAGCGTGACAAGACCGGTTGATTGAATGACAAATCCCACACAGTGAGGGATGTATACATTCCCCGCGAGAGTGTCGGTGTGTGCCTGGTTTTGTCTGCGTGTCACCATTAGACTCTTTAAAATATATATATTCTTTTTAAACAAGCACAGGTGTAAGTGCAAACCAGTGCCGCCAGTCTGATTCTCTAATCATCCGTCGCGCCTTGTGAAAGATCAATTGAAACTCAATTCCAGATGCCTGCCGACCCGCTTGTGTATCATGTGAGTGGTCGACCCCCCACTGGCAGCGGATAATTTGATCTTCACTCCAATCTTCCCTTTGAGCACAAAGACAACAAAGGAAAAACAACCCATTTGGGAGGCACAGGTATAAGACGCACACACACCTGGTTGTGCTTGTATAAAATGACAGGACACGCAGAAGCATTAGCCTTTCAAAAGAATTAAACACTAGCACTACTGCATCAACACTCAACACCATATGGCCCAGTATCATCTACACCGCCAGAGTGCTGAAGAGTTCAGTTTGTGGTTTTGTCTTTATTTCAATGCGTTTAACAAGTGCAGAGTTTTCCTTTGAGCCCCATGGTTGGCACACAGGCTCCCTTGTGCACTGCCCTTTAATGACTTTGCTCAAGAGCACTTCAGCAGCTAAGGCTGAACCACGAGGTTGAACCCAAAGCCCCGTTCCATTCGGTAGATGAACAAAATGAACTTCTGAGAACAAGATGCTGCAAGTTTACAACAAAACCACACATAAGGAGAAAACAAGAGATTTCTAGGTCGTTACCTAGTTACGGCAAGAGTTGCATAGCAACCAGTACAATTATTTAAAGAACAGCTGGTGGTGCTGTACGTATAATCGACATCAATACATTAAACTATGTGGCTTGATCTGCCGCATTACAAACCCCGGTCAACCAATCACAATGTCACACACGACAGGAAGCCAAGATGGTGTGAACAGGCACGGGTAGTCGGTCTGGCTACCCTCGAGGGATGCTACGGTGTGTGTTTTGATGTTTTTGCCTGAAGTAATACCTCCAGAGAAGAAGAAAGGGCTTGGTTGGCCGGCGGGCATGACCCCACACCCGAGATGACCTGCAAGAAGAAAAAGAATTGTTTTATTGCCACACAATCAAAGCCAATGAAATTCATTCCCTGCCTTTATCCCATCTGATGCACCAGTGAGAAGTTCACTTTTACATGCCACGATCAGTCCTGATGCCTTACGGTGGGTTCAAACCTTGAGAATATGGCCTGTCAGTTCCTGAAGTGCACATTCTAGTACCGATGTATTCAAAAACGGAAAAGGGGGAGCCGCTGCCAGAACCTAATATTATTTGGAGGGGCTTTGCCAAGAAAAGTTTAGGAATCCCTCATCTACAAATCCTCGATCCATTTCCAAACGAGAAAAATAAATTGAGAGTCGGATACTTCACGGTAATGTGTTTTTCTTTTCTTTCATGCAAACGGCTCTGCTATAACTCCAGAACACACCGTACATCTCTAATGGAGGAGCTCAAGGAAACACACGTCTTCAATCATCAGGTGTACAGGAGAGCGTGTGTGAACCTCTGCGGTCAGGGCAAAGTTGGGCGACGTTTAATGATTTTAGGGACGCACGCCTTTCTACCCAAACCGACATTTTCCCTTACATCATGCCTCTGCTGCCAAATACTGCATACCACCACAACTCCATCTCATCTTTTCCTCCCTCTGTCCTAACCCCAAACAGCATTTACTTTGGATGGTGAAGGAGTGGTGTTATTTGTCGAGTCGGAGCACGTTTGCATGCGTTGCGGCTGTGTGAGCGTCGGTGTGCAAGAGAGTGCAGATGGTAGGCAGCAGAGAGAGAAAGAGAGCCGGTGAGATAGGAGCAAAGCTGAAGAGGCATGAGGTCAAGCAAGACAGAAAGAGAAAATGAGGAGATGGGAATGGAGAGCTAAATGGATCCTGACAGGGTCTCTAAGGGACTCTTATAGCTGAATTATTCAAAATTCCTATTCTAGACGGTTGAAGAACACATCTCTCATGCAAATACCAGTTTTATTTGCAATTAGGGACCACGCTCACAAGGACCACGCACACGTGATGGGCTCCATCTTCACCCCGCAACCTGAACCCAGACAGCGGCTGATGGTGGATGAATGGATGAGGATCTTTGAAGGGACCAAAAATAGCTCAGCAGCAAAGCTTGCACACCAGGGAACGACAAACCAGACGTTGCGGGCCCGAACCACCACGGCCCACTAAGATGGGCACCCAGCACCAGCCTCCCACACTCAGGGAAATGGAAAAGAAAAGACGCGAGAAGAGAACCACTTGCATTGGTCAGCGACATACGAAAATAAATTTTTAACAATAAAATATATTCCCTTATCAGTCCCACAAGGGGAAATTTGGAATTCTGTATAATCCGGGATCTCATCGGCAGAACGGTACTTGGCTAAAATTCATTGAGACAGAAACCCACCAGCCGTGCAGTCCACATGCAGGTTAAAACACAAAAGATGACTTTTAACTTTACATTTAGAGGACTCAACAGACCGATCGTCTGACGGCAACAGGCAGCAGGAAAAGGCCCAGCCACCGGTTGACTCGTTTAAAAAAAACTTTATGCACGGAGAGAAGCCCTTTACTTTGACAGCAAATGGCACAAGACGGACGACACCGTTAAGGAGATCAGTCGGGTATGATAGGGCAATGATTAAACCGGGGCGTAGGCCTCTTCTGTCGTTTAGCGACAGATGCAGCTGAATCTAGGAGACTAGAGAGCCACGTTTAAGTCATTAGTAAAATTTTCAACAGTCATTCGCTGCGGTGAAAGGAACCAAGACACCAGGCGGCTGCAGACATATTCGATATCGTAGAGCAGTTCAACATGTCCCTGGACTCCACAAAGTCAAATTACTAGGTCATCTGCCATCATCAGCTCCTTTGACTCTTCACTAGAATTTGCCATTACTTTCTGGCCAGAAGTCCAGTCAACTCCCACCCATTTACTCCAGCGACGCCCTTTGAATTATGATCTAATCAGATGCGTACCGTCACCGACCGTTGTCTTGCCTCGGCCCTTGAAACCCCATTATGAGACCGATCATTAATGGATGGGTATTTTTGTTTCAACTCCCCTTTGGCATCTGAGGGTCATCTCTTTCCCCACACATAAATGAGAAACTGACTTATTTTTACATAGTGTCTTTCTAGCCCATCGGCAACTCGAGGCACTTCATAACGCGCGACTCTCATTTACCGAGCACAGGACGTCAAGGCCAGATGCCGGGAGGTGGGATCAAACACACGCGCATCAACATTATCACTCCCCATCCCAAACCGACAACTTCAGTCACTCATACAGACAAATAGAGTTACATATCAAATTCTGCATTTCGTAATTCTGTGTAAAAACTCAATAAAACTGGGAATCGATCTTCCCCAGATGTCCTGGCCAGCCCACTCCAGACACCTACCTTAGAGATGGCCTGCTGCAAACGGTACAGGGAGTTGACCACGGCCACATTCCTCCTTTGGCCATCGGTCAACGGACCAATCACCTGGCTGGCATCACCCTGAGTGCACAGCTAGAGAGAGAAAGACGAGTAAGATGGGAGGAAGAGAACCAAATACCAGAGACAAATTGCATCTGTGCAGCTCTGAACAACTTCGAGTTGGCGAGAGAGAGAGATTTACAGACTGCCAGAGAGAAGGGTCAGAATAGTCCACTCGTCAAAAAAACACCAACAGGAAACGGTAAATTACAGTCAACTTTTTTTTAGACTCCAATTATATTTCAGATGGATCTGACAAGTTTTTCTTAATCCCTTGGATTAATTCAATAGAGGAGCCAAATACACGTAGATTAGTTCCACACGCTGGACGAAAAGAACTTCATCGGTTTTATGCTGAAGATCTTTGAAAGCCAACATGCATAACCAGCACCGCCTTTGCACAGTGATGAAGGACGTTGCTACTGACCAACATTTGGGCTGTACAACCCATAAAAAATAGGACAAATGAGAGCTGCGTTTGACCCGAGTGAAAGGCACGAGGGTGTCACCATGAATGACAATAAATAGGCCTCAACAACACAGTGTCAGGAGAGCTTATGGACTTCTGGAAAGAGCCCATAGCCACAACTGTTGATAAACAGCAGATGCTTCACTCCATTGTCACAGTACCCTCATATATCCTACACAGTAGCAGTGAACCTCTTTCTGACACTCTCTGTATTCTCCATCAACATTCTCAATGCAAAGCAGTTCATACATTTTTAACATGTTTTTTATGCGTTTAGAACCGTCTTACATAACCATCTCGGGACTTGTAACAGCCTTATTACCCATTCACTAATTTTCATTTAAGGAATCATTCAGAGGTAATCACTGAATCAAGCAGGTCGGGGAAAAGCAGCTCGTAATTAATGGGGCTTCCTCAAGACCGACCAGTCGCCATTTAGTCAGAAAAACGTCCCAACTAATTTGGCCTGGCGGTCGACTCTCCGACCGACTCTTTAACATGGCAAAACACAGACTTTTTACCCACCAGCTGTTCAGATTTGACACAGAAGAGTTGGACGGTCTTTGCAGCATTCTTGGCCACAGCCAGGGTAAGGTTGGGGTCAACTGATGCTACGTTCAGCTCACTGAAAGTAAAGATAAAACACACACGCTTTTATTTGCTTATACATCCATTCGGTCCATTAAAATCCATCTTAAATACGTAGATTTGTAAGTACTATATGGTCTTTTACTATGCTCATGTTTGACATGAGTCTTGAATGTGTACGTGGCTTAGAGTTAGCCGGATCAATTGAATGGGAAGACATCCGTGCCAATGACTCCTCTAAAACACAGCTAGCTTCGTCTTACTGATCGCTATGCCAACTCTTGCTAAATCTTAAAGCCTGTCCGTGTGTGTTTACACAGCTTCACAGAAAGACTCTCGTATAGAGCACGTGTGCTTCGGTAAATACAACCGTTATGCGTGTTCTTTGCTGTGATAAACGCTTCAGAGAAGCCTGTGATCCGTGTCAACCAAGCGCACAAAAAAGATCATCTTCTAGGATGGGATCATTGATTTTCCATGCATTCCTAAAACTGTTGACTGCTCTGTATAACTGAGGTTGTAAGCTTAGAATATTGACTTGGAAATTGACTTGAATACGCTAAATGTGTTTCCACAACTGGGTTTTCAGGTTACCTTAAAAACAAACACCAAAGCCTCTAATAAATGTGGACGATAATGTTACGATACCATGTAATTTCTATTCAAAATAAACAAATAAAAGATGGCTCCGGGCTCCAGTGGCCAGCTGAATTTCTCTTTAGGCAAAAGTGCCATTTAAACCCTCCAAGCCATAAAGAGATACGCAAATTTCTAAACCAGGATAAAAGAGCTTTTCCATTAGGACAGTCGAAATCGAGTTGGAAGATGAAGACTTGAAGCTCAACATCAATTTCTCCAACATAAAAGTTTACATCACCAAATCCCTGAACGTGAATGAATACACATCCATGTTTGGATTCCTTTTTTTGTCTCCTCTCATCCTCCCTCAGATATGTACATCCCCTCAAGACTGCCATGTGAAGCAGAGAGAGAGAGAAGAGACCGTTGACCACTTTTTCCTAATGGACATTTAGTGTTCACCTGCTGATGGTCTTGATGATGCTGTCTAGCTCTTCGTTGGATGGAGGGTTGCGGCCTCCCATGGGAAACACCAGGTTGATGGGGTCAAATAGGCGGGACAGGGACTTTGAGAGGTAGGCTGCCTCGTACAGCTGGAGAGAATCCTTAAGGGCCTTCTCTGGACTGCGTTGACAAGCACACACACACACTACATTAATACACAAGCATACACACAGTCAGATAGCCATGATGACACACAAAAGCCTTAGCAAACACATGCATGACAGGAATTAAAAAAAGCATATATGGAAACAGCACATGCACATCCGCACCATTAAACATAAATGCGCAGACACATCCCCCATGGACAGGCAAGCAAATGTACAAACATGCCGATCCATCGACAAGCGCGCACACACCCCTGTGATTATCCTAAGCGCACGCAAACGCACAAAAACATACACAGAGGGCAGAAAAAGAGAGCACAAACTCCAGAAAACAAGTTCGTGCTTATACATGCATGCAAGTAAAACCTCATTAGCGGTTCATTTCATATGTAATGAGGACATCCGTCTACAGGTATACGAATTGCGTTTCTCTTTAAAAACCTTAAGCGAAGCTGCTCCTGTGTCATATCCTATTCCTATTTAGTGAGCGAGCACTGAATGGTATTTTGTGTGCACATGGGCATTCAAACAACATTATCTCAAGATTAGTCATCGTCACTCCGAGTGTGAGTATGGACTTCAGAGGCATGAGATATTCTTGAGCGATGGGTTTTGGACGCATGCCCGTATGGCAAGATATCACCTGACGTTCAGCGTGCACCTGTCGGTTTTCTTTTTGATCGTTAAATATAACATTTTTTTTCCATTCCCTCACTCTCAACCCGTGTGACCATCCCTGTCGGACTGTTCATCACCCCCCCACCCCCACCTGCCTTCCATTGTTCCATGTTTATTAATTCACCTCTCTTTCCCCTCCCTCTACCAGCTTTCCTAATTCCCTGTGACTCCTGCTGAGGTACCCTAGAGCTAAAGACGGACCTCTCCCCCCCAGCAGCTTCAAAGTGTAAGCCATTTCAACGGCGCAGAGAAAGAACCAGCCCGCTCCATCAGCTTTCCATGAATAAAAGGTCGCTCCCCTGCGATTATTAATCGGGCAGCAGAAACTCCCACCGTTGTCTTAGTAAAGCTCTCTTACGTGGCCCTGGATCTCTGTGTAAGCTTATGACTGGCTACATGCGCTCACTTGTAGTCCTGTTTGGAATGTGTGAAGAGGTCCTGGCTTTCCACTTCTGCGTTGGAGATGTCCAGAGTGGTGTCTATCCCAATGCCGCCAACTAGCGACCCCTGCAGGCTGGCGCTGTACTGCTGCAGGCGGCGCCACAGGTCATTGTAAAGGCGCAACAGCTTCGGATACTCCCCTTCAATTGCTTGCTTCAGGAAGGAGGAGGCTGTGTGGGAGAAGAGAGAATTTCACTCCTACCGAGAACTTTGGTTAAGTGGAAAGTGTCAGAGAAAAACATTAAAAGTGATGTTTTGACGAGAAATAAGGAGATGGAGAGTCAAGAGAAAAGGATTTGTAGGAGAATCGAGGGGGTTCGCCGCATGAACAATGCCAGAGGAATTGGTTCTGTAAATTTAACCCTTCCTGTTGCATAAGAGTAGTGAGTGTACCCACTGTGTGGGCCACGAGGAATTATTAAAATTTAAGGCATAGCAGGTGCTAAAAGCTTCATCACCACTTGGCAAAATAACCATTTTTTATTTATAATTGTTGATCGGTCAATTCTACCACCACAAGACTGTTGGTTTATTTTCTTTGTTTTTAAAGATGGTGTGAAGAACTGCCGTTTTGGGCCAATTTTGCAGAGTCCTTCTCTTGTATACGTAGCGATGAAAACACTTTCCTTACGGTTCACAAATATTTGCATCATCCCCGATCAGCAGTATTTAAAGAGAGAGCGAAGGTGGACATGATCTTAAGACGGCTCTCGGGGGATTAAGGCCAGATGTCCTTCCCGACGCCCCCGGCAGGTTCGAAACGGATGCCTCTGGCTCGATCGGTTGAAGCCTGTGCTCTGCCACCTAGCTATCGTGGCATCGTGAGTATGGATTTGATATAGACCCCTCAAATACAAATCCATCACGCATGGTTTTCCTACTTGCACTTGAGAGCCTGAAAACACAGGCACCCACATGTAGAAAAATGAGAGGATGGAAAAAGTCAAAACCTACACATAGTTCAGTACAGTGTAAAATAAGAAGCCAAGTCCGCCTCTTTCTGTGCCTATTGTATAATTGAACTTAAAACTCCTCCACGTACGAATGTCTTTACGCAAGCTCAATACTCCAAGTAAGGAAATCACAATCGGACGTTACGCAACTGTGTTGTTTCCAAGGGTGGGATGCCTGCAGTCAACTTGGACTGAAGTGGTCACCTGTGCGAGTGGGGAAATGCTTCTTTGCGTAAAGCCTTTTGTGATCTCCTCCATATATCGCGTTCACAAGTCAGACCGGGACGAAGCTCGACAATAAGGAGGAGATGTATAATGTCAAGGGAATTTATGAACATGAGGCTTGAAATATAGATTGCCGTGATGTCTCCAGTGACAGGAAAGAGGTATGCGGCGGAATATTCGGTAGTCGAGACCCTGGTCCAGAAAAAGGTTATTTATGGGAGAGGCTTTTCTTCCAGACAGGTCTATCGATCACCCGGAGTGAATTTAACCTCAGCTACGGAAGGTGCATTGAACATTTTTTTATAGTCGTTTGATAATGGAATACATATCATTTATGTGCTCGGGGTGGTAGAAATGATGCTCTTGTGATAAATTCAATTTTACAAAATGAAACGACACACAGACGCTTGACATTACATGTATTTATCTACCATATACGCAAGGCCGGAGATTTGTCTTTGGTCTAATGATCAGGAAAACTATACAAACAGTAAACGGCTCAAGTATTATCAAAACCTTTAAAAAAAAGCCAGTCAAGCTATTCCAAGTACTGAAAAAGGATGAATATGAAGGAGAAAAACAACCCTTCTTTTCAATTCGTCTTTCGAGTGCCTTTAGCCCCGCCTTATCCGAGACGATTCAGATAGAAAAACCTGGACTTTTCTCATACATCCGTAGAACACACATCACCATGGAACCTCTCTGAACTGCCGATGCTTTATGGGCTCAGCAAAGACGGTGAAACCATCAGCCAACTCAACTTTCTGGGTGGCTTTGTGAAAATTTGGGATGAGATGTTCTGCCACAACACCGCCACCTCCAGTCTAACCCACACCACCGTCACCGTCCTCTACATCCCTTTACACATGGATGACACCGGCTCTGTCCTCTACACGATACTCCTCTCTACCCTTTTGTACATGCGAATAAAAGGAGACGGGCTAAAAATAAGTGTACGTGTTTCATTTCAATGAAGCCACACCGACCATTTCCTCGTGGAGCTTTTATTTGCTCGTTTGTGAACCAAGCTCAGCGGCCTATGCGCATGGTGTAGCCTCCCCCTTGGGCTAGCTTCTAAACCACTTTGTCCCCAAACCCAATGTATAGAAGTACAGATCGATGGTTAGTGGCCTTACCTGACGTAGCTTGGTGAAATTCTACAGACAGAATGTTGGTGACATCACTCCAGAAAGTATAAAGGATATCCGGTTGACCATCCTGTAGTCAGGTACAAGGGGAGAAGCAGAGACAGCCAGACGCAGCTGGTCATTAGGAAATAATGACTGCATTTATAAATCCATTTTCTAGTCTTATAACCCCAAATTGAAACGACTGCGTCACATTACCCTGTTCCAGTCTGTGGACAGTTCTACACATCAGCTACAAATAAAACTGGTGGAATTATTTTGTCTGTCCCCTTTGAACACAAAGCAGATTTTGCTCTGGGAATTACCATTTCATTATATCATTTCTCATTTATTTAGAAAGCAAGATAACCGAGAGGGAGACCGAGATAGGGTACACCTGGTAGGAATCGATCCACGGCTAACGAGGGTGCGTCTCCAACATAAGTAGGGAATCCTCTGAACCGACTCCATGCCTTTTCTTTATACATCCGAGCACATTTTTATTTTACACTTATGTTCCCTTACTTTGTCATGTCATTATCACTAGTTTTCTCGCAAAGTAAGGTTTTACCTGCATATTTTTACATACAAGGAATTTGAATTGACGTTTCCCACTATGACACTCAACGCATCACGCAAACAACTTAAATCAAGTAAGACAAACCCGTTTGAGTTTGGTTTCTATAAATTAGACTGTACATAGTCAAACAGATTTATTTATTTTTCTCATTTCTGCTACATCGATTGTGCCGATTAATCTTTCTTGAATCTTTGTCCAAACCGATTAGCATTTTGTCCCACAAAACTAACCAGTTGCCCGAATATTTATTTGAGTGAGTGAAGCACTTGGAAAACATGGAGTACAAAGTAACGACTTAGACAGCCGTCTGAGATGGCAAGACACAGGGAAAGGCACAGAGTCCCACCTATACCACACACACACACAAACAAAGGGAAGTTATTGAATTATCTAATGGGTCTGGTTGTGTGCGTCTGTGTATTCTCCTCTAATCTTCAATCATGATTTTTTTCCCTCACTAACTCCCACCTTCTAGTACTCCATCTACTCTCTCTCCTTAAGGATGTGCACGTACATAATACACTGCAGTAGTCTCGATTCCAATCATCGATCAATCCATGGGACCGTCTCAAACCCTCCCCTCACCACGTGTGAAATGAGAAGCCATCAATAACAGCTGTTCAGAAGAACAGGATTGTCAGAGTGGCATTGCCGAGAGCCTGTGGAGCTGCGTATCTGAGAAGTCATGCATTTAGACATGTCACTGGGTCTCCAACTCACACTTCTCCCTCTGGGTTACTGGTAAGAGCTGTGTTTCCATAGTAACACTGGTTTCCACAGCTAGCTTTGTATGAAGGAAGAATCACCGATAGTGATGGCTACTACCACTAATTGTGGTTCTAGTGATAATCAAATTTACACTTCAAGCCTAGGGTATATAATGTCGGTGCACCTGAGCATCAGCAGTTACTATTGTTAAGTATTATTATTTTACAAACAAACAAGTGCAACGGCTGATGGCATTATGGAGTCATCAGTACACCTAATCATTCACACACTTCAGTGCACACGTGCAAACCATCACTTAAACACACACACAAAACAAATAAACATTCACACAGAACAGGGAACACAAAAACCGTCTGCCTATCCGTGCCATCCCACCTTGATGATCTCATCAATGAAACAGACGTGAGTGACAGGGTCTCTCTTCTTGGTCAGGACCTTCTGGAGATGCTGCACCTATAAAACAGAGTAGACTAAAACAACAGCAGCAGCCCGACGTCACCCCCACACTGATCCTTCACTAGCCTGGATTTCGCAATAGGCGAACTGATCACCTAAAGCCTCTTTTGTTGTCAAACGCCTCGCCGTGTACCTGTCTACACGCGGCACATATCTGGTCCATCAACTTCTCAAGGTTGGTCCAGAGAGCGGCACGGAATGCAGCGGTGTTCCCCGGAGTGGGCAGCACTGCCCTGCCTGGGGCACCTGTGAAGAAGCAGTGGGAAAAATAACTTTGCTCTCTTTACTCATCTGCTGTCCTTAATGCAGGGCTGGATGACCGAGACCAATAACAGTCCATTACTGTCACCGGGCCCGACTCATAATCTCTCCCTCCCTCTCCAGTAAGGTACCTTCACCCACAACCCGTTGGATGCAACACCCGTAGAACCCACACAAAAACACCACATCGATACACCATTTAGACGCTGCATCTTAGTTGCGTACCTCTGTGTATATATACACACACCGTTACATTTCCATCTCAACGGTTGAATTTTAAATCCTGCTTTGTGATTTTAGCTGAAATCAGTGCTCAATGAGCAAAAGACAGGGCTACACCTTGGAAAGGTCACCAACCCATCACAGGACAAAGCAATTAGGGGAACAGCCTCTCGCACACATCAACACACTTCTCCGCAGGTGCTGGGATCAAACCCCGAACCTTCCACTCATCATAAGACTGCTCTACCCACTTGGCCATGTGGCCCCGTCTGTATTACTGACACGCCACAACGCAGAGTCCACACCGCAGATTGTGGCTTTTTCTCCGCAAACCTAGCAAAACAGAAAAGTGAGATGTCTACGCGTAGGGGCCACCAAGTCAGGCGTTGTGGGTTCGATCCCACTGCTGAGTGTCAAGAAAGAGCATTAGGTCTTAATCCCCCACGCTCTGTAAATGTGAAGCGTGCTCCAAGTGGTCACCAGAATAGGGAAGCGCTGCGTAGTCACAAAACAACACAAGCACATTAAGCATTGCGATGTAGCTAAAACCAGACGTTAAATTCTAGTCTCTCCCAGCCATACCATTCAATTAAACAATGGCTTTTCTTTATCTTTTATTGATCGGCTTCATTTGTCGGGTATATCGGGATCGTTTTGAAAACTACTTTATAGATAACGACGCTTACGATTACTACAACTATTGTGCTCCTAATGACCATCATCATCATCACCAATGGGATTGTAATTTCCCTCACTAACCAAAGATGAAACCTCGACGTGTCAATAGTTCCTCTTGGTCAAGGAGCCAACATGAGCTGTAATCCAGTAACTCTGAAGATAAAAGTTGACCTGTTAACGACAACCTTATCTCTATCTTATCCACGGCGCAAGTGGCTTGCTCAAATTTCTACCCTTGCATCAGTTCATTATCTCTTGTGGTTCATAACATAATCGAGCCGTTACACACTTTTTACCCAGAATGCTTCACACAGCCACAAGTGCATACATTCTTAGCATGGGTGGCCCCGATGGAAATCAAACCCCTTCTCCTGGCAGTGACAGTGTCACACTCGACCAATTAGATCTATTTATAGGTGACACTTATAGTACATGGAAAACAGCATTGTAACTGCTCTACTTATCCCACTTATCAATTTTCATTGAGGCCAAATGATGAACTAGGTCATATGAGGCACTGCTGTGATGTGTTCAGAATCTAGAAATAATAGTAACTGGACCTCAGAGGATTACAGACCTAGGTGGAGCACAGAAATTAAGGCCGGATGCCTTTCCTGACACCCCGTGGTGGGATCAAACCCGCAACACCCGGTACACACGCAAACTTCACCCTTACCTTTGGTGTTGGTGGGCTGCGTCATGCCCCTGATGTCCAGCGCACTGGTTACATTGTCCTGTACGGTGGAGCGGTAACTGTCTACAACAGCACTGATGGTTCCTCTGAGGTTACCGAGGTTATAGAAGACCTGCAGGGCCGTACCAACCTGAGTGGGATTCTGAGGGGCCAGGGCAGAGAGAGACACACAGACAGAATAAAACTCCATTAGAAAGAACAATTACCATTTGGCAAGCTAAAATCAGGTTAATGGGTTTGGTAACCAACACACACACACACACCTGGCCTGTCAGTGTGGAGGTGAATGCAGTAGCTTAAAATACTGTTCATACTAGGTTAATGAGATTGGTGAATTTGTGGAGGCACATGGCTAAGAAAAGTAACACAAACCTTAACAGCAACAAAAATAAAACTTGGATGTTGGACGGCAATGTATCAGATGATAGAAATACAGTGGGAGAATGAGAAAAGTTGAAATGGGAAAAAATGAAAGGAGAGAAGGAAAACAAGTGTGCCATTGATGCACTCCGTGTTAACCGTTTGTTGTGCTGACATTCACCAAAAGAGAAAAGTTTATTACAGGTAGAAACCATGAGATCCATTTTTTTCCTTCATATCAAAATGAATCCCACGCCATTTGTTGCACGGTGAGTGCAGATCCTGAACTTGAGAGGAGAATAGGGCAGGAGTGGAGGGAAGAGGAGAGATTTGAAACAAATCATATGAATTTGTGCATCTATACGCAGGTCAGCTGAGCTCCCACTCAACAGATGGGCTCTGGGTCTCTGCTGGCACATGCAGAGCATCGAGGTGAAACGAGCACCCACACAGCCAAGCCAGAACCTCCAACCGCTTACATAACATTCACAACACACTTCTCGCTGGGCGGATATTTTTAAAAAAGTACCCGTGTGTGCTTATGGAGAAAAGGCACATATGGTCACACGTGCATTTTCAGACCACGAACGACACTTTGAGCCAAAAGATATTGTGGCAACAGTGAGGGAGAGAAACATATCTACCAAGTTTGGACAAGAACAGAGAAGGGTGTTGCAAGAGGTGTTTGAGGGGAAGAAAAAGAGAGTGTATGTGAGAAAGAAAATGTGTGTGCGGTCTAACTTGGATTGAAGTAGGAAAGAAACCATGTTGTCTAGAGGTAGCAAAAAACAACAACAAAGGGATTATGCAGCCACTTTCCAATGAGCGGCATAGAAAACAAAGAGACAGGACAACATGACCAACAGACATTCAGGACTCGTTTCACTCTCTCCTTCAGATGACAGCACCTTGCAGGCTTGTTTACCGTGTTTGCCTTTGTAAACGCATACACGTGCGCACACATATGCAGTAAGCATTTCACAGGATCCAACCATCTAACCGACAGCTGTTAGAGAGGGTCGTGTTGTGTGAGTGTTGCCTTTTGCACTTATAATTATGATCAAAACAAAAGTTTGATATTTCAAGGTGCTCGCTTCATGGACCCCAAAATGTAACCGAACCCATTTCCCAGGAGGCTGCAAGTGTTACTGGGGTTAGCCGAGGTCTAGATGTAGCCAATTTAAAAAATGTCAAAATTCAGACAAAACTATGGCTTGAGGGAACTTTGTGGACAAGTCAAGACGTCTATCGGGCATTTACCCGATGGCATCGATGGATCCGATCATTATATCGGACGTATGTTTAAGCATAGACTAAACATTTGATTCAGCCATGTTTTCAATTCAACTTATGAATGATGCTAGTCAACAGTTCTGTCTTTCAAACATTCCAGTTAATCTCTCTACTTGCACTCGATCCTCATCCACTATCCACACATAGCTTAAATACTGCAATGTCCAGTTCTACCGTCTCAACCGGCGATAATGACGTCTTCCTTTCCCTCCCAGACAACGCGCACACACACAGAAAGTCTTACTGACAAATAAGGAAAGCAGAGAGAGCACTGAGAAACCAGAGAAACTGAGAGGTAGTGAGGCACAGAGTGAAAGAGTGGGATGCAGGGAGAGCGAATGAATAGAAAAGGTAGCTGGAGAGACGGAGGGATCAAGTGAGGGGGAGACCGAGTAGGATGGCGAGCGAGATGTATAGAGGGATAGGCGAGAGAGATAGCGATGTTCTTCCACAATCACTATCTCATCTGTCCATTCTGACAAGGGGAGGAGCAGAACACAGCATGGCTACAACTGAGAACACAGCACCAGAGACGCTGCTCTCTTTCTCTCTCATGGGCTCTGGCAGCATGTCATCATGGACACTGAGCAGACAACCGTGCACACACAGTTTCTGAAACAGGACACCGTTAGAACAAGGCTTTCAGGGGCAGACGGCAGTGAGTGGATCTGAGATGTGCACACTTTCAAGAGTATTTTAAAAAAAATATACACACAGAGAGCTTAACTAGTCAGAGTAACCATCTCCATTTCATTAATGCTTTCACATAGGCGAATAACATGACACACTAATGTCAAACAGTTTTTACACACCACTGAAGAAACTGTACCACTATGTGTGTGTGTACCTGGATCTCCATGCCTTGCTCCAGCAGTCTTTTGGCCTGGTTCTCCACCTCCAGCCGGGCTCTGCTGATTAGCAATAAATCATTTTCAATCACCTCGATGCCGCTCAGGTCAACACCTTGGGACAGGTAGTCTGTCAGCAAGAAAGCACAGACATGCACGTTTAGATGCGGAAACACACAGATGAAGAAAAAGCAAAATTATCACTATGATAAAACCAATCCCCCATTTGACAATGTTTCTATCGTTATCACTTTAGTGTCAAAGAAAACCTGGTATGCATCCCTCTGATCAATAGTCGTATTCTTTACAAACAAATTCAGAAATTGTATTTCGTTATATGCTCCTGAAAAGTCTTTTTTAGCAAATGACAAACTTTTTTTGCCATCCTTCAGTGGCTGTGGATCAAAATCAAAGTCGTTTGCACACCAGTCCAATTGTTATGAGAGAGCCAAGGTATGTAAAGTGAAGATAGATACTAAACCCCTCCCTGTTAAAATGGTAGGTTATTGTGATGTAAAAATCCAACTTAAAAACAAATACAAGATCATCCCAGAAAGTTGAATCGGTTCATCTACGTAAATTAATGAGAGAAACATTTCATCACCCATCTAAATGACTTGGTCGGTCTCAGCTGACAGCAGATATCCCCAAGCTGAACCATGTCTAGGTTACACCACTATTAAAAATGAAATCCGCAACCTTAACAACATAGTGAAAAATATTCAACATCTTGGGGGAACAAAAAGAAGAGAAAAATAGAGCCTGGTTTCATAAGCGTGCACAGCTTTTTATCAGTGGGGACACGGGTGTGTTCAGAATTAACCAATCACATTCAAACTCATGTTAGACAGTAGTCAGTGTACACCTGCCACCAATTAAAGTGACCGTGATTAAGCTCAAATACATCGCAGCTGTGCCTGTGGGATTTTCTTGACATCCTCTTGGTCCCATCCAACTCCAACAACCACAGTCCACAAAGAGCTTACAAAGGATGAATGGGATCTCATTGTTGAAATGTATCAATCAAGAGAGGGCTACAAAAGAGTTTCTATGTTTTCAGAGATACCACAGGACACAGTGAAGAGAATCATCATCGAGTGCAGAAAGTATTGCACGATGGTGACATTCCCGAGAGCACGGTACCCCTCCAAAGTTGATAAGACAAGAGGATAACTGGTCAGGGAAGTATTGGAACTACATGGGACAATCTCTTGTGTTCTTCATACGTCTGGGCTACAGGATCGGGTGGTGAGATGGAAGCATTCCACACGAGAAAAAAAAAACCCTGCTAAATTTAGCTAAAGAGACAAAGGTCAAACTTTTTTACCTAGAATTCTAAAAGGTTTGGTACTAAGCAACACAGCCAAGACAACTTGAAATGGACATTATCATGAAAAACAACTGTTTTCATGACCCTGACTCCCAAGGTTAAATGAAATCTCATTTGTGTTTCCACCGATTCCATTAACTCCCAAATCCTCTCGCGTCTCAAATTTGAATTAGAAAAACATATCGCCGTCGAGTGGATCGAAGAAGAAAACGTTTAATACGGCAGACTATCTGCATTCAATCAACCCAGTAGCTGATGATTCTGAAACCTTGACCAAAACAGCACTGTGATGTTTGATCATTTGCCCTGCCATTTCTATTAGCACCATGACACTGGGCTCTGACGATGGCATTAATGTTCGGCAACACAAAGAGATGCTTGAAATGTAAAAATAACGGGCAAATGTCAAAAGCTAAAATACACCCGGTCACAAAACGCACTTCAATGATTATTTTTATATCTTCGGGAATACAGGGATCAGGCTACGGTTTTAAATAAACACACAGTGCTTTGGACTCCGTATCAAGAACATTGATCGGTGTTAAAGCGTTTTGTGCTGTCTACCATTTAATTGGCCCCGGCTTAGTGATTGATGTTAAACTTGTGAATTGGATGTCCGGGAAGGCCCCCCCCCAAAAAAGCTCTAAATTACTGGACTATTGACATGCCCTTGCAATCATATCCCTTTTTGGATTGGCCTTAAATTGAGATGAATGTGTCAATAATGCCGATAAATGGCAACCTTCCCAACAAATTATCAGCACTATTTTCAAAGAATTCCACTCTCCTTTGATGGCATCGCATCGCCACACTGTTCACAGTCGTGCCGTTGATACGTTGCCGACGATTTCATTTACATTTCATACAGCTGTTTTGGTAAACTGATGGATTCATCCGACTGCATTTATACAATGTGCGTGTGGACCCTTTGACGTACGACCAACCTGTCTCTCCCCACATCTCACCCCACCTCCTGGAATGGGCTCCTCCGACCACTCTACCACCCTGAGCTCTATGGAGCAGAGACAGACAATGAATGAACGAATTTCTAAATTACACATCCACGTGCGCAGTGACCTTGAAGCGCCGACCGAGATGGGGAGGCCATTCCACCACCAGGGGGGCAGGAAGAGGAAAAAAAAATCTAGGCCAGGTGGAACAACACGGGTGATACTGCAGGAATAAGGGAGCTAGACAAATTGTAGAATACAATAATGGAGTGAAGTGCATAAGCTGATGTGATGGGAATTTGTGGTGTGGAGGCGGAGGGCTGAACTGTGGATTCATGCACTGAGGTGCAGGATAAACGCAGGAAAATATAAGTACGATAGATCATAAGGAGAGTTGCAGGAATTGGGCAGCTGACTCACTCATGACCATTCACCCTTCCTTCAGGGAGGCACTACAGAACACTGTTCACCAAGATTACACGCTTCACAAACACCTATTTTCCCCTAGCTATCAGGACTGTGAATTCCTCCCTGAAGTCCCCTGCTCACACACCACGGGCATATACACTACCATTAACCTAGTCGTTGTGCGTGTGGTGCGTGCTGATGTCGTGCGACTGAATTATTCATGATAATATGCGTTTGGTGTTGTGCATGGAAGTATCGTGCAGCAGTTAATATGCTACACTGAAAACATAGTCCACCAGCCTTGTAATCGGATCTTTTCTTGCTTGTTGTGGAATTTTAGTCCACAGGTGTACGTACACACTCTGGTGTCCCTGCTGTTCCCTCGGTTCTCATTTAATAAGGATTTTTGGTTGTTGCCGTCTGGATGCATGCTTGATAATAATTATGATGATTAATATGACCAATTCATAATTAAAATTAACTCTAAGAAAATTAACATCCTACTCCTTTTGGTGTGTTGAAAATCAAAGGCTTCTCTGCAACCCTGTAATTCATTAAACCAAGAACAAAAAAAGGGAAAATAAGCGGATTGAAATCAGTTAAGGTATGTGTGCGTGTGTGTATACATATCAGACCATTTAAGATATTTAAGATGTGCTATGTATCCAGAGCTGAAGGCTGAAGACTGTTCTTCTTCCCAGTGAGGGAGAGAATTACCAGGCAGGTGGTGAGTTGAGGCACAGAGGACCGGGGACTTGGAAAGGAGCCACATTCGATTCAAGAGCAACAGCCTCAACTGAAGTACAAAGCCTGGCTGGGATCAGACATCAACAGCT
>OMLC01083085.1:0-10474 GCA_900302585.1 Regalecus glesne
GCTGTGACACAAGATTGTCGGGGAGTCATGTGCTTTGCGGTCAGCTAGTTGGTCACTAGACCCAATAGCTGTCATTTTTAGAGCTAGGTCTTGGCTTTGCATGCTTGCTGGGTGATACCTGCAGCAATGCTGTATGTCTAATGATGCTGGTTCTACAATGGGCTTTGTGCCTTTACATACTTGTGAAGGAAACAGACAGGCCACTTCCTGTATCATATTGATGTAGGATTTTAAAAAAATGTAAACATTTTGGGGGGAATATGGGGCATTGTATTGTAACTGTACGACATTCGAAGTTATTTGTGGTAAACACAGGCATGATGCCTTTTTTCATTCAGTCAATAAGCCTACCTGTAGATCTTATCTGGAGATATTAGCTTGCTTAAGACTGAGCTGCTTAACAAACTGGTTAGCAAACACAATTAGATAAGTGTTTATCCCATAACTCATCATTGTCTCTTATTAAATTGATCAATTTTCTGATGTTGTTTTTTGATTGTACATTGATAAAACAGCTGGCTACAGAACACAATACATTGAATGGTGATTTCTATTTTTCTCTTTTTTTTTTTGCAAAAGAAAGCAAAGCTATCTCTGTTTTAGGTGCAGTCACCATGCAGAGGAGAATGTTAGGTTAGTGATGGGAGAAAGGAGGACACTCCCAAGGTCTTAAGATCATCAGGCAAGAACAACAACAGCAACCCATAAGTATTCAACAAAGGAACAAACACTGAGAACATAATTCTTTGTTGACCAAGTAGAAACAATGGTCCTTTAGGGCGCAGGTGCCTACCTCCAAAACTGATGACTCAACTTTGTAATCTGTCGATCATGGGTATTCCCTTCTGGCTAATGTTAGGGCTAATGGAGTGCAAGGGTTTCCCCCCCCCCAAAACCAGGCCACTTGACTGCATAAGAAGCTGCATCTATCTATGTTTTGGTCATGTATACCTGAGAACTAGCTGGTGAGAACAAAGTGTGTGGGGCTATCTTTCCCCACATCTGTGCTTATATCAGTGTGTGGGCCTGTGTTGGAGCTCAGGCCATCTGTGCTGCCTTTGCCTGTGTCTGTCTCAGGACTCCGGTTTGCGGAGGCCTGAGACAGGGGTGCAGTAGGCAGAATCAAGGTCCCCCGAGGCCCTGGGCCATCATTGCCATGGAGACCCGGGGTAGCAGAAGAGCAAGAAGTAGGCGACACTGAGGAGAAGAGGGAGGAGCAAAGGAGCTTGACAGGACAAAAGGCAGAGCCTCTGGGGATAAAGTTCACCTTGTTTTTATCTGGGCATGAGAATAAGGGAAAGCCTTTTGACTTGTGAGACCTGTTGACAAAAAGAAAATGTTTTTACAGTCTTGCATATAGTACGTTTTTTTTGAAATTATCTAATGGGTCATTTATTTTGCTGAACGCTGAAGCAAATTGGTCAGTGATACAACGTTCAGTGGCAAAATATAGGAAAGAACTTGCACAGCGAGTAAGTAGCTGGAAACACTTAAAACATAAATTAAGACTTACACCATCTCCTCAAACACCTTCACCCTCTCACAGCCCTCTGGAGGCTCCCGTTTGAACATGTAGCTGTTGTTGGGTTTGGGAGAGGTGGCGAACTTGGGGAGTGGAGAATTGCACGCACTATCTGAAAATACAGATTCTTTTTTTAAAATCATTATTTGAAACTTGTCTTTGTATAAAATGAAATATAGGAGATCAGCTTAGGGAAGGGCCACAGTACATTTCATGGAGTCGGGATCTTTAACTACCTTTTAAAATCCACATGGATGGATATAAGGCTTTTAGTCTTCTTTTTCATTGGCAATTCGAAGGTGTATGTAAGACATGTTTTAAAAGATGCCTAATAAGCTATTTTTGATTTAAACAAGGATGAGAGATCAGCTGTATCCTAGTTATATTGTTCTGAAAGAATGACTACGAGTAAAGGGTTAAATGCAGGGTGACAGACATACCAGCTGTTAATAGAAATACATCAAGGAATTGAGCATAAGCCATCAGCTAACTAGAGGAATATAGCAAAGGAATTAACATGTCATTGTGAGGCAACAATTGAAGAATCCTTCCAATTCCAAAAACCTATAGAGCTAAAAACAATGGATTTTATGTTTTTAGTCAGACATTTCTAGTTTGGTCAGTGCTATCCAGTCTTGAATATTATACTGCAGATAGCTCAATGTCATGTTGATTTTTTTGCCAAATTATTTAGTAACTTCTAGTATATTATTAGAAAGAAATAATGTTCAATCTTTGTAAAAATGTGGCAGGAATATGAAAGTAACATGATGGTTAACTGACATAATGACTGGTATAGAGCAGAAAAGCCAACAAACCACAGTCAAAATTTAACAGAGCTTAAGTAGTGGAAGATGAAGTTCTTATTTTTAGAAGCTTGCGGGGGAATTATGGAAAGCTTACTTTCCATAATTAATAGCAGTGATTAGAATGTCCCATTTTTGAGGAGGTTTAGCCTCTATGTTCAGAGAGAATTGAAGTCCTCTGATAGAAAAAAAAATACCTTTGTCATTGTCTTCCGCAGAGTAGGGGCTTTCGTCAGGGGAGTGGAGGTGGTCAGGGCTGCAGGGATGGGGCGATGGGCTGCTGTCACCGCTGGAGGGGGCCTGGGTATCTGTGTCACGTGTGTCCCCACCGCTGTTGTAGTGATGAGGGGGGAAGGGGGCACGGCGGCCATCCAGCACGTCCATAGCCTGTGATGTCAGAGGAGAGTGATCAAACATTAGTGTGGAAAGACTTTAAGATGGTGGAATGGACCCCACGGTCAGTGAGACCACCTTGTAACTACTAACTAGCTCCGACACTTGGTCTTCACCAACAGCCAGTGTGTCCAAAGACCTTTGATCTGATATCAGATCAGATCTAATGACACTTTATAGCTCTTTAGCCAAGCATATAGATAAGCATATCACAAGTAGACACCACTGCAAATCAGAGTAGAGTGAACAGTCACCGCTACCACTATTGCAGCAATAAAAAGAGACAATAAACACCTTCATAAGGGGAAGTAAAGATAGAAAAGATTAAAACTATCATTAGCAGAGATAGAAAGTGAAAGAAAGTTATGTTATATTGTCATTACACGGTTACAATAAAATTTCCAAACAAGGTTGAAATGGATATGCTTATCAAGGTATACATTAACTGGATCATCTAAAGAACAAAAGTCACGAAAAAAACCAAAATACATGGTTGTCAAGTCAAAATCAATTCCTCATTCAAAAGCCTGAGAATAAACATTTGAAATCATGCCAATGCTGAACATTTCAAATAAATCATATAATTTTTCTATTGTGTCTTTATGCATGCTCAATAATCTAGGTAACAAAACCACAAAAAACTTAAATCAGTTCATCTGGATTACCCTGGAGAATACTCTTTGGCCCAAGAATACATCTATCACCATCTTACAATGCTGTACTCACAACTATAACCCAATCCTCTGTGAATAGTACACATTATCATTGAAACTTCAGTAAATGACGATTTGTACATGACACTACTGTTGGTTTCAGTTGTTATGGAACTGTATTGTTCATAAAGGTGAGAATACCATCAGTCAGCTTAGACTGAAGATATCAGCTGAATGAGTGATGAAATGTTTCTTTCAATAAGTGCACACAGAAGAGATTGTGTGTCAGAAAAGAACTCTGAAGTCTACACCCATCTACAGTGGCCACTCTTTCAAGGATGAGGATGTGCACGTCCTTCATAGGGAGGAATTCTGGTTTGAATGGAGAGTCAAAGAGGCCATCTATGTGAAGAGGAAACAACCATCCCTGAACCGAGGGGGGACCTAAGTGTATATCTGTCAACATTTTACACTGCTGTGATTGCAACTATTTCCCAATCTGCTTTGAATAGTACACAGTACTCTTGAAATGCTTGCAAATGATCAATTTGAATAGGACACCGTTATTGGTTACAGTTGATATGCAGCAGTATTTTTTTAAGGGTGGGGATGCCTGCAGTCTCGAAGATTATAGATGACACCTGTATGAATGATGAAAGATTTCTTTCAATAAACATAGTATCCAGATGAACTGATTAAACTTTTTTGTGTATTTCTATGGTGGCCTTTAAATAAATCTGTGGCTTGAAATATATATGCAAAGAGAATCGATGATATGTCTATGTACATATGTAGCAAAGAATAAAAAACAACAGGTTGAATTATGGCCTGTTATAGTGGCGAGTCACTTATCTGACCCATTGTAGACAGCCACAGTGATAAAGATGCAAGCATATCTGTTGTAAGAGACAAAAGTCTTAACTTTTCCTTCCGATATAGACCATAGGTCAGTGTCACCAGTACAATCACTATTTGCAAACGAAAAGGGAGCCATCCAAAGATCTATAAATTAATATAAATACACTCATTAAAATTCTTACCATAAACATGTTTGTAGCTATTGATGTGTAAGAAAGAATAGGTGTTATTATTGAATATTAGAATATTGATAAAAAGTAGCTGTTCAAACTTTCTGATTTGATGAGGTGGTATTTCCTGCTACAGCATGCAGAACAAATACTCACATAGGAGTATATAGTGCTGCTAATCTGCCAAGGTGTCCTTTAGCAGACTACTGAACCCACAATCTGGACATTGCTCTGGATAACAGCGTCAGCATTAAACAACTTAAATCTAAAACCGGTTTGTGTATATTTGAAATACAAATGGAAAAAGCCAGCAACATACCAGATGGGAATAGTTGATATAATATGAATAGTGTGAATGTGAAGAACACTTGGCTTTGGCAAAAGAGTATAGCTGATTCAGAGAGAGAAATCAAAAGGGGTTAGAGAACTGCCGGTTGTAAATCTATGGTGGTGCGTGCGTGTGCGTGTGAGAGAGCAGCTATACAAACCTGCCAAAGGTTACTGCCCTACATTAGTCAAAATTTACAGCTCTTCTCCCCTTTGAGAAATTTAACTTCGGTATGAGTGAAAATACATGTCATACCATTTGACGGTATGGTGCACAAGGCTGTACATGAACTTGCATGCCTTTGTGTGTGTGTGTGTGTGTGTGTGCGCGTGTGTCGGTATATGCATATGTGTGAAAGAAACTAACTGTACCTGAAAGTATTTTTAAGTTTTAGGTTCTTTATCTTCCTATGTGGAAAACCCAGCTATTAGAACTTTGTGTCCCCACCTGTATCCTTTGCTCCCAGTCTTCTCTGATGAACACATTTTCTAGCTCATGGTTGATGCCTTCTACACTGCTCGGCACTCCGGATATGAGGGACTTTGGCACTGGGACAGTTGACAGGCCTGATGAAATTCCCTTGGACTGGAAAGACATACACAAACAAAAGTTAGAAAGCTCCACAGAGGTATTTGCACATTTATCAGAGCTAGTAACAGACAGACAAACAAATTAACAGTACATCCACACATGGTGGTAGCTGAGTGATTACAGGACTCACTTTGGGTGCTGATGAGCCAGAGGTAGCAGGATTGAACCCACTGTAGGGCATCAGTAAAGGAATCTGGCCTTAACCTTTCAAAGCTCCATCTGAGTCCGTGTCCTCCCCCACAATGTGGGGATCATGCCACATAAAACGGGCCTCTCTATGCATATACTAACCAGCAAACTCCTCCTTACAGGTAAACACATTTACTTGGTACTACATATGGGTGTGCACCTATCGGCTTACATACAGATTAATCTACCTTGAATACATACCAAGGCGCACACACACACACACACACACAACAACATTTTAATTTCTCTAAGTACTTTCATTATGAGAATAAGTGTAAACTTGCTTTCATATATGACATAAACTTGTAACTAGAAGACCCATTTGACCATGTACTAATTAGTCCCCACATTGTGGGGGTGGACACAGACTTAGATGGAGTTTAGGGGATTAAGCCCAGATGCCTTTCCTAATGCCCTCCAGTGGTTTCGAACCCACTGGCTTTGGCTCATCAGTTCCGAAGTAAGCACATTAACCACTGAGCTAACGTGGCCCCCAACATAAACTTGAAAATATTCGGCAAAACTTTGGACAAACTTACTCATGGCAGGTTTTTTATTTATTTCAACTCAATTTCACTAAGTACTAAATTAAACAACCTATTCGGGTAGGGGCAGGGGATTTCAAACGTGTTTTGTTCATATAAATTTATTTTGAAAATAAATGTGGAAATAGGCAGTTAATTCTGGTTTTGGAAAAAAAAGTTGTCGATCAGGTATGTCCAACCTTTTGACTGGTAATGCAGATATTGAAGCACACAAATCAAACTGAACATATCATCAAAATATGTATATCATGCTTTATATCTCTATATCGGAACCTCCTAATTAATGTTACAAAATCTGCAAGTGACAAAGGTATCCAACTGATTAAAAAGGTATCCAGATCAAGTTTCATTAGCTCTCTCACCTGGAGGCTATCAACTTGAATCACAGAGTGTTATTGGAGCGGAATCAAATGTCCCAGGGAATAATAATAATAATAATAATTGCTCATCATTTTAATAATGTTGTTTTTGTTTTTTCCTCCACACAGTGCTTGATGTGTAGAATTCTGGATATCTGTTAACCGATTAATAGAGGAACTGCTGAAGGAGAGAGAAAAGGACATGCCCAGACACATTCCCTCTCTTATCACCTTTTTGTCACTACTGGTGAGAATAGAAACTTAGTAACTAGATCTCCTAAATGCAATACAATGCAGCATAAAATAATTTATGCATGAACTAGTTACATTTGAACAATACAAATTAAAAGTTTTCGTACATTTATGGAAAATAGTAATACTACAAAAATAATGACTATATTGTCAACTATTTGCAAATTCCTAACCAGCAAATGTTAGTGTAAAGCTTTTCCAAAAGAAAAAAAGGTGTAACAATAGAATGAATAATAAAAAAAACCCCATAAAAATCATAATGTCTCAGTTCATTTATCTGGCTAACTTATTCTGTTGAGTGATACAGGGCCCTAGGGAGTGGAGTAGGGACAACGTTGCTCACTTTGCGTAAATTAGTATCATTCAGCAACCCCTGCTGATATTTACCTGTCACATTATGTGTCAGGAAAGCCAAATAATAACATTTAGAACTCATAATATTCAGCTTTATATCTTCAGCAGCTGTAATAGAGTTTGCTTCCCCTCAAAGTTTTCCATGTATATGGTTCTTACAAAGTGCTTGCCAAGGACCGTAGCACATGGTTGTGATCATCTTGAAATCTCAAATCCCTATAACGTCATTTTTTCAAGAATTTAGATGGAATGTCTCATTTATAGATTGATAACCACTCATTCTTTAAAAAAATCTAGTAGATTTTGAAAGGCTTTCCTATGACCAAGGGTTCTGCTTTTTAGTCAGCCTAGAAAAGACACACAGTAGGTCTACATAATGAATTCTGAATTTTTTCTCATATCTGAACTCCCTCCTACTCTTCAAATTCATTTTTACAATTGATCAATGTCCCATATCCTGTATCCCATATCAATACTCGCATAGGAAAAGAAAAAAATATGTCAAGTGCTGTACTGAGCCAACTCATTTTGCATTCTTTTAAGCACTAATCAATTGCATTTAGCTTGAAGAGGCATATTCAGAAAAATCTATTAAATCAGTGCTTTTGCAATCTTTTCACCCACTTTTTTATCAATGCTGTCTGGTCAAGCCTGTTATTTGTAAATGAAGCCTTCCAACAATGCATCATGGAGAGTGACATAAAAAAATCACCTGAATTCTGATTTCACCATTTAGAATTGCATCAAATGGTCACATATCAGATATCCATCTGATGTGTGACCACACATACATAAATTTTAAAAAGATAGGAATTTTAATATAAGTACTTCACATAAAAAAATAATGGATGGATGTGGTTTCTTGTGGTCATATGGTATAAAATAGATCTGTGATACATTTGAGGAAAGATCTGAACTTTCAACCTGTAATCCTACAATTTCCTAAACAATCATAAACTCACTGAAATGTAAAGAAGTTTTCACCTGACAACATTTTGAGAATAATAGTTCAGCAAGGCATAATCCAACTCACCTGAGGCTGGAATGAATTGCTGTGCTGCATTGGCTGCAACAAGGTCTGCTCTCTGTCTTTGCTCTGACGAGTGACTTGTTTGTTGCGCTGTAACTGCATCCTTAGTTTAGCAATCTGCTGGAAGAGATACCCACGTGGTTATACAAGCAATAACCTTCCCATTTAGAGGAAGTTTTGTCTTAATAGGTCAAAACACATGAAATGTGTTATTTGAAACAAAATAATATGATGGAATGAATAAAACAATGAACAAGCAAATGAATAAACAATAATAAATCACCATACATAAACATGCACTAATAA
Source organism: Regalecus glesne (assembly GCA_900302585.1). Taxonomy (NCBI): domain Eukaryota; kingdom Metazoa; phylum Chordata; class Actinopteri; order Lampriformes; family Regalecidae; genus Regalecus; species Regalecus glesne. The sequence continues at coordinate 8,357 of OMLC01083085.1, forward strand.
ATTCAATAAACACGATACTGAAAAAACGGTATAAACACAATAAACACAAAACTGATCTAGAAACTTAATATTCTTGTACCAACCAATACCTCGGAAAAGCATCCCCATGCACCTGACAACAGCCTAATTTAGATATATGAAACGTTTGAATTGAAATATATATTTTCATGTCTTTATCCTTTCTTTGATCATTTTCAATCTTTACCATAGTTCCTTATCCTTCAACAGCTGCTTTATCCTATCTGACAAAACCCAGACAATCTGTCTAATATCAGCATCTTGACTGCTGCGCTGGACAGTGTCACTTAGATTTAAATCAATTCAATTTGAGTTCATGTTTATGACTGAAAGTGCCTTTCCTTCCTTTCCTTTCTTTGCATGTAGTCAATCATTGAGTAAAAAAGCAGGTCAGTCCATGTAAGCAAATTAAAACAAGGAGTTGTACTATGGAGACAAAGGTGTGGTCATTGATTGGGATATTGTAATCCTGGCAACACAGCCAACAAAGACACTTATTCTACATTGGACAGCTTTCCACACATGTAAAATGTAGGTGAGGAAGCTAGTGTTGTTCACCTATATTTGCTGAGCCTTGAGCAAGTGCAGTAGTTGATAATAACAAATCCAGGCAATCCCAGAAAATGAGAAAGAGAACTTATTTCCTGGCTCTGCTGTTCTATTGATTGGGCTGCCCAGATTTCTGGGAATGTGTATTTGAGCCCGAACACCAGTCCTCCCTTGACCACTGTCTTTATCTAAGGGCTAGGTGACATTGATAAAGCAGCTCAAACACAGCTCTGTGTTGTGAACTTGAAATTACAAACTTTGTGACATTTGAGCAAAATTATTCATATGCAGTTCTATCAGAAGATTTTAAAATACAGTTTCTGCTGATAAAACTGAGGCAAAATTATACCTTTGTACTCACAAAAGGTACTTTTTGTCTAAGGAGCTCTAAAAGCTTTGACACTTGAGAACTACCAGCACCACAGACCTCTGAGCACCATTGATCTTTATAGATGCAACTGTGCTCAAACCGGATAGAATCGTTAGAAATCTTTGTCATTTTGCAGGAGGAAAAGTTGGGGAAATGTATAGCCCAGTCAAGAATTATCGTAGGTGTTCTGCCTCACTGTGGTTTCATTGGCGCAGGGAGGTGGGGGTTGTTGGGAGTTGATATGGCTCTTATGCCCTTGATTCAAGCTCCTGAACTTCGAGAGCTCCTGTCTTTCAAAAACAAGAGGCCACAATGAGATGCAAGGGTGTAGTGAAGTGGGCAAGACGGGGGAGGGGGAGAAGGAGGTTAAATTTAGACTGTGGTTTGGGTAAGCTGGAGAACTAATAGCTCTATGCGGTTGGCTGGTTGGCCACGAAGCCAGGCAGATAGACGGGAGTGGAAACCAAGCTTCAGCAGCATAATATTTAGGCTGACCTCAGATCCTCACAAATAAAACACATTTTGAGTAAATGGGTTGAACCTCAGAAATGACAAAAACATGCTCAGGGAATCCACTGCATCTTAATCTGTGGCATGCAAAGCATAAATAGCTTTACTCTAAACAAATATTTGAGCCAGACAGGCTACAAACTAGTTAGGTGTGGTGCAGTATTGGTAGAAAGTGTCTGGGTGTTGATTCTATCAAATTGTGTTTTTGCTCACATGATAGTGCTTGTTATAACAAACCGTTGCAACTAGGGTGATTGACCATAATGTGAGTGAACCTACCTCTTTGAGGTGGTCTGCACTACCCCAAGAGGCAGACCGCTGATGGGGACTTCCTTGGTCTGCTCCCTCATCTATCCAAAGGCCTGGCGTCTGTAACATACAAAACACATGCAGACACATAAGCAAATATTGTTCTCTCTCTCTCTCTCTCTCTCTCTCTCTCTCTCTCTCTCTACCTATCTATTTCTCTCTCTCTCTCTCTCTCTCTCTCTCTCTCCATCTCTCTCTCCCTATCTGTCTCTCTCTCTCCTCCCCTGTGGAGGATAGGATTGGGGTCAGGGCCCTTTGGCCAGTGGAGCAAGTGACAGGTCTGACAGGACCCTGATTTCCCCGTTGTGCCTTCTGTCACCTCCCTGAATGCCTCCCTCATTTTAATAATGTAAATAAAGGAC
>OMLC01083086.1:0-10769 GCA_900302585.1 Regalecus glesne
CTATTGCATAACATGGGTACTTTTCAACATATCACTAGTGGAATGTCATCCTCAACTCTCAGTTCCAGATTGAACTATTTCGACCTTGTTGACTTCCTGGATTAATGAGCTTGAAAATGTATTTTTCTACATCGATTGCATCTTTTCTGGTTGAGGCATTGTGGTTTAGTGGTAGCTTTGAGAGGTTACCCCTTCAAATGGCAGTAGGGCAGTGCGTTCTCATAATTAATCCATTTGTTTATTCAGGTTTATTCGGGGTTTTTGTATGAAACCATCAGATCGGACTAAATGGGAATGGCCTGCGGTGTCTCCACATCTTCCGACACAGCAGGGGGCGCTCGTAAATTGACGTCACGGAGAGAATAGCCAGATTATGAGCCAGTTAGCATCGAGCTAACAACAACAGAAAATCCGGGATAAGTGGAGATACAATTAGACGTGACGGTGAGTTTTATCGAGTTCACATCGAGACTGGTCTGTGTTTGATTTACAGTGTACAGAAATCGTATGGCTAATGTGATCCTGTCGGTGTTTTGGGAAACGAGAGTACGCCCGACCTTTTTTGTTTGTTTCAACTCGCCCAGGGGTTTGGCTAACTGTTAGCACGGAGGATTCCCCCTGATTAAAGCCATTTAGCATCGGCTAGCATGCTAATGTCAATCTATCAGGGTTACCATACGACATTAAACAACCACTACTTCCTCTCCCACGGGGATTTACGCTCGTTTTGTTGTTTCACTTTTTAAAACGTCAGTGAGATGGAGAATAATCCAAAATATATATTTCTTTATTTTAATCAACATTATTCTCATTCTGATAGTACGGGATATTTGTCTGGACTATGATGATCTCCGGCCCAAGGCGAGTGACATGTGGATGTTGTATATTTGTTGCTTGAATATAATTGTAGATCAGTGTCGGTGTTCTGTCAGTCAAATATAGGGATTTACATGGTGTCAGAAGTATTAATCGTCTTGTAGCAACAGTAGTCATAATGGTGTTTCGGATTTACCTATTCCAGTAATCTTATGTAGTGATGTTGCAGTGTTAGTGTAATAGAAATATTAGTGATGATGGTGTACTAGTACTGTTAGTGTTGTAGAAATACAAATAGTATTAGTGTTTGTTCTAGGATTTGTTGTGTAGCCGAAATAGGAATAATTGTTTTGAAATAGTAGGGTTTATTTAGTAGTAATAGTGTCACTGCAGTAGTTGGTGTTGTAGAAATGGTAGTAATGTGTGTTGCAGTGTAGTAGATTTAGTCATAGTGGTTATTATCAGTATTAGCTGCATAGATCAGACTAAATGAATTCACATTTCTAGGCTGATACAAGAAAAATATTTTTATTTTGGTCATTGCCAGTTTTAGTTATTACTTTTATTATGTCAGTGGTAGCAAGGTGGAACTTTGTCCACAAGAGAGAAATATTGAGCTGTCTGGAGATAACGGGACACTTTTTGGTACATCCTTCGTTTGGGATCCCAAATGAGTGGGCAGCAAGCGGGCTTTCTCTGTGTGCTTTGTATGCAGTCCACATGTACTTGAGTTTACAAATACATGTGAACTCTTCACATCATCTCCACATTAGCAATGTGGAGATGATGACAACAAAGGTAAAAGCATTTCTTGTTAATGTCACTCTGCTGAACATTGTGTCATTTTACTGGAGTGTGGAGTGAAGTTTAACTTTATGCCACAGTCCCTGTGGAGGTGACCTGGGCACAACCAACTGGTCTGAGACCCCGGGGCAGACGCAGGACATGCTGGGAGGATTATCTATCCCAGCCAGCCTGATAACGCCTTGGGATCCCCCAGGAGGAGGAGGAGCTGGTGCATGTGGCCGGGAAATGGACCATCTGGGTTGCCCTCGTCAGCCTGCTGGTCCAGGATAAGGAACATAAAATGATGTTGATGTATCACTTAAGTGTAGTGCCACCTTTAAAACCAGGGAATGATATCACAATACTACAATAACCCAAATCCCAGACAATATCTAGTCTCATCACAGTATTTTTTTTGAAATTATATGACTATATTGCTCAGGTTTTAATGGGCCATTGACCACCCTCTAACTCTTGGGACTAAACAGCCCCCAACCCATCGATGAACATATCTGTCTGAAGACAAAGGGGAACAAGGTTAGGTATGCATATGAATACCTCAGGTCACCTGTTTTGACCGTCTCAAAGTCTGAGTTCTGGACCATATCTGAGCCATACTTTCTAATAAAAGTTCAATTACAAGTCATGATTAGTCCTTACATTGTGGGCCTGGACACAGACTTAGATGAAGTGTGGATGATTAAGGCTGGGTGGCCTTCCTGATACCCTGCGGTGGGTTTGAACCCGCAACATCTGGCCCATCATTTCCTGAAGCTTGCCCTCTACCACAGAGCTTCCCCTTTTTATGAACCCACCAGTCCCATAACCAATTTTGTGTAAGACTGGTGAGTTCATTAAAAGGGGACATAAACCACCTTTAATAACTTACCAGCCCTAGAAACCACTTACTTTCTGGTCAGGGGCTGCAGGCAGACCGCGATAGCTGCCATCCTATCTACCTGAGCAAGCACCTGCCCGAAGTCCAAAGGGTACCCCAGATACCCTACCTGTCTCAGTCCAGAGTTCTTTGGGTTATCCATGAGCCCCTCCTGTCTCAAAGACTCAAGCACTGCTCCTGCCTGCTAGGGCTGTGCAATATTTACAAAATCAAATATCTTATTGTATGCCTACTATCAATATATTGACAATATTGTAGAGATGACTATAGGTATTCTCACAAAGTATTGACGCAAGATATTTTTGCTAAACCCTATTTTAGTAAATGTGGATATGATGTCTGAACAGGTCGAGACCCCTGTCTTGTTGAACTGGTGTTAATGAGGGAAATCAGCTGGCGCAGTACGGAGTTGGGACCTGCATACAGACACCCCATCGTGGTACACGACTAAGTGCAGCTGATCTCGGCGAACAGTTTGTCTGTGACAATTATTGAGCAGTTCCTGGCTTCAGCAGCACGCACAATGTGTGCTGAGTCATGTTGCATCTCAACATCTTATACTGATCTATGGTTGCTTTGCGATTGCATATGGGCAAGCATCTCCTCACTGCTTGACAGTGTCATAAACTCTTTAACACCCAACCTAAAACCTTCAGTCTAACCAGGGTCCTTCAAGACACTGAACCCCTAACTTCTACCCAGGCAGGCGCTACAGATGCCGACTGCTACTTTACAGTAGGATGGGTTTAATGCAGAGGACAGGTTTCAGTGTAGGAAAACAATGACTAAATAAAATGGCTCTCCTACCTGCACTTGTCTGGGCCCATATCCCAACAACATCCCATAAGTTTGTGCTGTGATCTTTTCCTGGCATAAGCATGTCTGTCATCTCTCAATCTTGATCGTTGGTGTAAGAAACATTAAATGTTCTGCCAGTGCTATGATGGATATATTTTGATCTCTGTGTTCCTTTCTTTTTCAGAGGGCGGACACCCATTGTTGACTGAAGAAGACGGGAGTGAGGAGGAGTGTTGACATTTAGAAGTGACGCGTCCCCCTGGTCCGTTCTGACACACACACACACACAAACACACACACACACACACACACACACACATACACACACATACACACACACACACACACACAGCTGCTGCAACCCTGGCCATGTCAAGAGTCCCGAGCCCCCCTCCCCCAGCGGAAATGTCCAGCGGGCCTGTGGCAGAGAGCTGGTGCTACACACAGGTAGGCCATCCTAAGTGTCTAACCAGATAGTAAGAAATTTGTTCGAGGGGGGAATGATGCATCCCATAATGTCCTGGCCATTATCAAAATTCTACCAGCCAACTAGAATGAAATGTAAAGGACTTCTGAGGGGATGGTATGATGGTTGTTGATATGTAGTGGTATTCTGCATTGTGTTACTTCACTTCTGGGATGTAACGTTTGCAGGACATATGTAGTAATGTGTGTTAGTATGGGTATTTAACGAACCATAAATAGCTATACACATGATTGGAGGATTGATTCCACCAATTGTCATCATTGACTTTTAGCCCATAGCTCTTAAACCAGTGACCCTATCAACTTAATTTTCTGTCATTGTTTGGCAGTTAACAGCAATTTAAATGTGGTTTTTGTTCTTTTTGTGGTGGAAAATGCCACAAAGAAACTTGTTAGCACACCGTTTAGTTAAATAATTGATTCATTTAACAGGCAAGTCTGATATCAATTGTTGAACATGATTAAATATGCAGGTCCTATGGACAGAGGATCATTCATTAATTTCAGTACCCTTTACTGAATCTACCTGATGTTTCTTATGGTGTGAATGAAAGGCCTCCTGTAACCAGAGCTGAGATTTAGGGCTCTTTGAAGGAATTCGGTCTTTATTCTAATAGCAATATCAAACTGCACATTTTTCCTCTGCAGCGGTGATGGAGGAGGCAGACATTACACCCACTTAATAATGACAGATGGTGCAGAAATCTGTCTTAATCTCATTCAGCTTACAACAATAATGGCTTGAATCTGATTAAATCAACCAAACCAATTCCAAACCAGACTTAGTCTGAGTACTACCTTCTGCTGTGTGTGGATCAAATACCAGGATGCATGTAAATGAACGTGTCGTCATGAAGTCGGCCTGCTGTCTAAAATACGGGGTGTGTTTTCTGTTTGCCCGCCAGATTAAAGTAGTGAAGTTTTCCTACATGTGGACCATCAACAACTTCAGCTTTTGTCGTGAGGAGATGGGCGAGGTTATCAAGAGCTCCACCTTCTCTTCGGGAGCCAATGACAAACTCAAATGGTGGGTTGTTCTCATTATCCTCTGTGATCTGACTTCTGGCACTGTGTGTAAAACAGACTCTTTCTAAAACTTAGCTACTTTGCTAGAATCTAATCGCATGAGGGGTCTGTTTTACATGTCACGATTAGTCCCCATGTGATGGGGGTGGACACAGACTTGATGGAGCTTGGGGGGTCTAAGGCCAGATGCCCTTCCTGATGCTCCATGGTGCGTTCGAACCCGCAGCCTTTGGCTCGTCAGTTCCTGAAGCACGTACTCTACCCCTGAGCTACTGTGACCCCTAATAGAACTTAATCACATGATCAGCTTTTTTATCTCAAGTGGGGCATCTTTCTGGTGGGTGTTGAAGCACGGACATTTGAGGTAGGACACATAAGATAAAATGTAGTTTCCACTAAAACTGATCTGATGCGAACAAAAGTAATTTGCTTTTTTTTTCAACTGGAAATGTTTCCCTAAGATTTACTTAACAGTTGGTAACATCCAACTGTTGAAGGAGGTGGCAGAGTGGAAGATGCTAAGACTTTCATTGGGAATGACAAAGAAAGACAAGATTAGGAACCTGTATATTACAGCCACAGCTCAGGTTGAATAGTTCAGAGACAAAGCAAGAGAGGCCACACTGAGATAGTTTGGACATGTGTGGAGGAGAGATGCTGGTATACTGGGAGAAGGATGCTGATTATGGAGCTGTCAGGCCAGAGGAGAAGATGATAACTAAAGAGGAGGCTTATGATGTGGTGAGGGAGGAGATGCTGGTGGCTGGTGTGACAGAGGGAGATGCAGAGGACAGGAAGAGATGGAGATGATCCGCTCTTGCTACCCCCAATGATAGCAGCCAAAAAATAGTAGTAGTAGTAGTATTGTATAGGAAATGGACAATGAGTGTAAATTTATCGTCATGACCATGTCAGTTGGTTGACAATAGGACATTGAACCTTTGTGGATTAAATAATAATATAGACTACACGACAAGGAAGGGTTATCACCTCCACTGCTGAGTCCCTGACTGACTCCTTCCCCTCAGGTGTTTGCGAGTGAACCCAAAAGGCCTGGATGAGGAGAGCAAAGACTACTTATCTCTGTACCTGCTGCTGGTCAGCTGTCCCAAGGCTGAGGTACGAGCCAAGTTCAAGTTCTCCATCCTCAATGCCAAGGGAGAGGAGACCAAAGCCATGGGTGAGTCTCTAGGCAATCTAGCATTAGCTGTATCACCAAGCTCGTGTTACCATGACCACTTTCAATAATCTGTGTACTTTTCAAACTGTGTTTTCTTCTGTGTTCATTTGACCAGAGAGCCAGCGGGCCTATCGCTTTGTTCAGGGCAAAGACTGGGGTTTCAAGAAGTTCATTCGTCGAGACTTCCTTTTGGATGAGGCCAATGGTCTTCTACCTGACGACAAGCTCACGCTTTTCTGTGAGGTAAATCCCCCTTAAATGGTATCTAAACTGCAGGTTGATGGCGGAGGATAGTTTGACCTGCGACTAATAGACTGACATTCAACATTGCTCATTCAGACAGAGGTGACATTATTAGCTCATTTCAGATCTCTTTTTTTTTTTGCACACAAAAGATCAGCAACAGTATTCTGTTAATCACTAGCAGCTGTCCACTGCAACCATAGTCTTCTACTTTTGGCAACTAGTAGTGGCTGCTTAAAATTGGAACCTGAGGATTTTGCTCAAGATAGCTTCTGTAACCTAAAGTCTGTCGTCGGCCACTTCTTATGCTAAATGTGTATTGTCACCATGCAGTATTTACTTGTTACAAGTTTTTAGCTGTTGGAGTGAGACACCCACCAGTTCATACCCTTGAAATAATAATTGGTAGCATGTAAATGAGGAAAGGATGCTTTGATTAAAAATGGGTCTAACTGAAGACCTTGGTGATTATGCCGTCACTTCCTGTATGTATTTGTGTGTGTGTGCCAGGTGAGTGTGGTCCAAGACTCGGTGAACATCTCAGGTCAGAACACTATGAACATGGTGAAGGTTCCAGACTGCAGGTTGGCAGATGAGCTGGGAGGGTTGTGGGAAAACTCGCGGTTTACGGATTGTTCGCTGTGTGTCGCTGGACAGGAATTCCAGGCCCACAAAGCCATCCTCGCAGGTATACACATACAGTCTGTTAAACTCTATTCCAACCATTTTCTCCCTCTTTCTCAAGTTTAACCTTGTGATTTCTATTCACCTTTCAATCTATTTTCAATGTTCTCCTTTCACTCTTGTTGTTGGCTTTCAGCACGCTCCCCGGTGTTCAGTGCCATGTTTGAACATGAGATGGAGGAAAGTAAAAAGGTGAGACCAAGGCTCCACATCTCTTGTTATATCCATATCCTCTCTCTCTCTCTCTCTCTCTCTCTCTCTACGCGTGCAAACTGAAAGCTGCAGAGGTCCACTGGTGTAGTCGGTCTGAGAGAGGATTAATCAGTGCAATCTAAAAAGGAAACATATAATGTCTTGGAAGTGTTTAGTTGTAGGATGTTGAAACTGCTCTACTGTGATTCAGTATTTTGGAAACAATGGTAGTAGCGTATCTCCTCAAGCACACATTCATGTTAAAAACAAAATCATTTCCCCCCCCCGTTACAAATTACAGCAGCAATTTACATCATATAACTTTGAACTGAGGGAAGTTGTGTTTGAGCTTGCTCTCCCTTGTCTGTCCTGGTCAGAACCGTGTGGAGATAAACGACGTAGAGCCAGAAGTCTTCAAAGAAATGATGTGTTTCATCTACACAGACAAGGCTCCCAACCTAGACAAGATGGCCGATGACCTGCTAGCTGCAGCAGACAAGGTAAACAGAATATTTCCACACTCACCCTCATTTCCTCACAGCAGAAACCTGACTGAGATGAGTTCTGTGACATTTTTGCCAAATTTAGTTGGAAAGAGGTCGTCTGAATCGTTTTGGCTCACACAGTCCTCTGCAAACTGATATCTACTGAAGTTGTTTGAAAATGGCAATGTAAGAAATGATCAGACACTGTAACCACTACTCTTCTATTTGAAATAAATGTGATTGGGATTAGTGGATGCCATTCACATTTCCTGACACTAGATAGCAGGATTTAATTGCCATTACACAGCACATATAAGTAAAAGGTAGATTTGTTTTGGCTGATGTATACTCTGCTCTTGTAGATGGTCAAGCTTTTATAGTTAAATCCTTCTCTCTGGTCTGTTATGACAGTATGCTCTGGAGAGGCTGAAGGTGATGTGTGAAGATGCCCTGTGCAGCAGTCTGTCTGTGGAAAATGCAGCAGAGATTCTCATCCTGGCAGATCTCCACAGTGCAGACCAGCTCAAAACCCAAGCTGTGGACTTCATCAACTAGTCAGTGCACACACACGCACGCAGTGTATACCAGCTCAAAATCAAAGCTGCCTCTGGTGGCGTAGTGGTTTAAGGCACCTATGTTCAGCGGATCTCTGCGTCACGCAGTTGGGTGTTCGAATCCCGGCTGCACCATTTCCAAGCATGGCTGGAGGTCCAAATTGGCTAAACCTCACATGGGTATAGGGGTTAGCTTGGATAAAGTCTTCTGGGTTCGCTAGTGTCTCCATCTGGGTCGTCCGGGCGGTCGTGGTTAAGTGAAGGGAAAGTACTCTGCTTTGTTCTCTCTGACAGCAAAGCACTGTGCTTTCTCTGTGAGACCGTGATATGTAAAATAGCATGTGACTTGGAGGAGACACATGCTATGGCTTCCTCTTTCCTGTCGACACTCTAGAGGGTCATCAAAGACACTGACCCAGCCATAGGCAACTCTGGGAATTCAGGTGGGAAAAAAGGGGATAAAATTTAGGGGAAAATAATCAAAGCTGACTTAATCAGTCAGCAAACACATACACATGGATAAACACACACACTATATATATATATATAAAGAGAGAGAGAGAGATGTTCGCTGTGTGTCGCTGGAGAGGAATTCCAGGCCCACAAAGCCATCCTTGCAGGGGGCAGAAGAGAAGATGACCCACTGTTATTGTCGCTGCTCCATTCATATGTACATCAAGTTGATTTGAATTCATAAGATCTCTTTCGGGGATTCTATCATTCTACTTAGTACTACTACTTTTGGCTGCTCTTGTTGGGGTTCACCACAGCGGATTATCTGTTTCTATCTCTTCCTGTCCTCTACATCTTCCTCTGTCACTCCAGCCACCTGCATGTCCTCCCTCACCACATCATAAACCTCCTCTTTGGTCTTCCTCTTCTCCTCTAGCCTGGCAGCTCCATATTCAGCATCCATCTCCCAGTATACCAGCATCTCTCCTCCACACGTCCAAACCATCTCAGTGTGGTCTCTCTTGCTTTGTCTCCAAACCTTCCAACCTGAGCTGTCACTGTGTGTAATCCTAATCCTGTCCTTCTTCATCACTTCCAACAAAAATCTCAGCATCTTCAACTCTGCCACCTCCAGCTCCACCTCCTGTCTTTTTGTCAGCGCTACTGTCTCCACACCATACAACATAGCTGGTTTCACCACCATCTTGTAAACCTTCCCTTTCGCTCTTGCTGGTATCCTTCAGTCACAAATCACCCCTGACTTCTTCTCCACCTTCCGTGCACTCTGTTCATCACCTCTCTTCCACACTTCCCATTACTTTGAACTTTTGACCCCAAGTATTTAAACTCATCCACCCCCCTCACCTCTTCTCATTTCAGCCTTACCATTCTACTGTGCTCCCTCTCATTCACGCATACTTATTCTGTCTTGCTCCTACTAACTTTCACTCCTCTTCTCTCCAGTTCATACATCCACCCCCCCAGACTCAACTTAACCTGCTCCCCACTCTCACTACAGATAACAATGCCATCCGTGAAGCTCACAGTCCACGTAGACTCCTGCCTGATCTTGTCTATCAACCTGTAAATCACTATTGCAAACAAGAAAGGGCAGAGCCAATCTTTGATGTAACCACTTTAACCTATCCATCATTCTTATCACACACATCACATCTGTCACGCTGCCCTCATAAAACTCCTGCACCACTTCTGACTTTCTCATAAGGTTCTACATTACCTTCCTCGGCACCTTGTCATGTGTTTTTTTTCTAAATCCACAATGTTACTCCTCCTTAACTTCTTTTCCCCATCAACATTCTCAAAGCCAACATTGCAATCTGTGACACTCTCTCATGGCATGAAACCATGCTGTTTCTCACTAACCACCCCCTCTCCTCTTAGCCTAGCGTTCACTACTCTTTCCCACAGCTGCGTCAGTCTGCTTGTGTAGGAAAATACTTTGTGTTCATTTTGAGTTGAACAGTTGCTTGATGCTCCTATTGTTTAACTTGTAAATGATGGAAAACCGAGACCTATCTAAACATGTTTCATTGTTTCCATGTTTATATGTTTGCATGTTAAATTTCTCTGCTGTGTTAATTTTTTCATTCATTATGGATTATTTCTGAACAACAGAAGTCAGCCATTGGCTAGTTGTATATGCCTGTTTATTCTATTCCACTGTTTCTCGTAACTTTATATGGCCACGGTTTCAAAAAGTACAAAAGAAGCCTAAGATCTTAACAGGCACGGGTAATTCAGATGACTGAGCAAAAAATATCTTGGTTTTTCATAAACATGTTACGCTAAATGTCAAGTTTGACAAACTGACATTTACCTGCATTTTTTTTTAACCAAATGGAGATCTACTTTATCAAACTATTGATATCTCTCTCTCTTTATCTCTCTCTATTTCTCTCTATCTCTATCTCTATCTCTATCTCTCTCCGTAGTCATGCAGCGGAAGTAATGGAGACAGCAGGATGGAAGTCCATGGTTGGTTCTCACCCTCACCTGGTTGCTGAGGCATACCGCTCACTGGCTTCGGCCCAGTGCCCCTTCCTCGGCCCCCCGCGCAAACGCCTCAAACAGTCCTAACACAAACACACATCAGATCCTCTTTCATATACACACACTCACACGCACACATGCACACACATACAGTGTGT